>PVLC010030587.1:0-19231 GCA_004027655.1 Graphiurus murinus | reverse complement strand
TTTCCAGGTGTGCGGGATTTGACGGTACCTCCCAGGTGGGCTGGGCTGTAGTTTCTCTTGGGCTGAACCAAAATTTTCTTTTCAAGGGGTGGACAACACTCTCCGGATTTTTTAAAAAGGCTAAAAACTATATTTCTATGAATTTTCCCGATACCTCTTTTCTACCTAACATTCATACTTCTAAGCTACCTCATCATTTTCACTTACCTTCCTGCACCCCAACCCAATCCCCAGTATGGGAGAGCAGAAGTGGGAAGTTCTGTGAGGCTCTTATTAAGCCAGAGCTATTTGGAAGCTCATGTTCTTTGTGAATTTTAATGTATTCTTAGTGTCTCAGTATCAAGTTCTGTCTATAGCTGAAGGTTGCTTGCTCATTGTCCATCTTACCCATTTTTAAAATGGGATATTTACATGTCTCCCACCTAGAGGTAAGCTAATATTACAGACAGGTGTGATTATTTGTAACTGTGTGTCCCAAAGAAAGAGCCAGAAATTTTGTTTTTCTAGGTTACTTAATTCTGTATTTAAGTAAGTTTTCAAAGTACAACTACAACCATCTTGACATTTCAGTGGTCTGCTTTCTCTGTTCCTCAACTAAAGAGACTTAGGAGAACATTCAAAGTTGAGATGGGAGGAGTGTGTATCAAGGTCCCAAAAGAGAGACAAGAGCTAGGTGTTCCCTGGACATGAACAAGCCAGGATAACTGGAGTGTGCTGAAATGGGGAGAGAAAAGAGGAAGGTGGAGGTAGAGGGCAAGACTAGGGCAAGATGAGAAGGCCACAGAATGGAGCTTAGATTTTAGTTGGGTTTTAGGGATCTACATCAAGCAGAGAAAGGACCTGATTTCTTTTATCCTTGAGAAAGATGCCTGGCTGCTGGGTAGCAGCCCAACTGAGATTACTGATGGTCTTTGTGGAGGCTTGGCAGCGAAAGGGTGGAGGTAAAGAAGATAGCTAAGAAGCTGTTGTGAGACACAGACAGGAGGTTGCTAGGACTAGAGTTGCAGCCACAGGGTGATGAGCAGTGAAATATGTTTGCAATATAATTAGAAACCAAAAGCTTGGGAATGAGCTGAGCATGGTGGTGCATGCTTGTAATCCTGGTGCTTAGGAAGGTGAGACAGGAGGACCGCAGGTTTGAAGGCGGCCCCAACAATTTAGCAAGACTCTCAGCAACCTATCAAGACCCTGTTTCAAAACAACAACAACAACAAAAATAAAATAAAATAGATCTGGGGATATAGCTTGGAGGTAGGAATGTCTCTGGATTAAATGCCCAGTAACACACACACACACACACACACACACACACACACACACACACACACCCTACATACACACACATACATACCACACACACATCGCACACAGACAGACAGACACACACACACACACACACACACACACACACACACACACACACCCCTCAGTGATGGACTGCATATCCCCTACATCAGGTAAGATGTGAAAGAAAGAATAGAATTAAGCATGACTTCAAGGTTTCTGGCCTGAAAAACACAGCAGGTAGCACTCGGTTTATTAAAACACTGTACACTGAACTGGACTTACGAGAAGTGTGTTCTGTCAGGCTTGCCAGAGGCCAAGTTGGCAGCTGGAGCCTGGAGCTATGCGTGCAGGACACAGCGGCAGCTCTTGTTTCCTGCCTACTGTGGCCTCACCTTCCCTGGGGTGGTGCTGACTCCTGCCAGGCACCTGGGCACTGTCGGTGCCAGTCATGCAGGGCATCCATTGCCTAATGGCTGGTGAACAAATCTCCATTTTTACTGTCAACTTCTCCTTACCCATTTTCAAAGCAGTGTTTTCATGTGCCCCAACACATCCCCAAGTTCGAATTGTAACCAGGAAGCCAAGTTCAGTATCACCCCTCCTGATCCCTAGGTTCTCTGCCTGGATCAAGCTTGTTTCGCCATCTGATCTTTTTCTCTTTGGTGAATTCTTTCTCATTCGCTAACAACCTGACCCCGCTGGATCTCTGTTCTGGATGTTACAAGGGAGAAGTCAAGGTGTTGGCAAGACTGTGTTCTTTGCTGGAAGTTCTGGGGACAAATTTATTTGCAAGATTTCCAGCCATTCACATTGTTAGCAGAATTCATTTTTGTAGGGTTTCAGGATCTAGGTATATTTCCCTACTGGCTGCCAGCTTGAAGTCAGTCTCTGCATCTGCAGGCAGCTCACTTTGCTCAGCTTAAGACCCTTTTCTTATCTTTAAAGCTAATGAATTCTTCTCATGCTCCAGATCTCCTTTGGCTTTGCCTCTCTTCTGTTTGCCTCTTCTATACTCAACTAGAGAAACACCTCCTGTTTTTAAGGTTTCAAGCAGTGAGATTGGGTTCACCTGGAGAATCCATTAGACTCTTCCCTATTTTAAAAACCCATGTATTTCTGCATAATCATCATAATCACTTTAACAGGACTCAACTCATGTTTAATTGCATAACTAGGGGACGTTGGTTTCACGGAGGGTCTTAGGAATCATGCTTACTCATATATTCATGCTTAAAGAGTCTTCTTCAGAGCTGACCCACCAGTTCATTAGTCTCATGCAGATGAGTCAATCTCAGCAGACAACATCTCAACACAGAATCCACAACCACATACTATTCATTCATTTATTCGTTTATTTGCCAAATATGTTTTGAGTACCAGAGATATAGCAGCAAATAAGATAATCAGATATTTTCTTATGGAACTTACATGATAAATGCAGATGCTAATAGATGTTATTTGATGTCTAATGGGACTAATGATATGAAAATTGCAAATTTTTTAATAAGTATCAGAAGTTCTAGCTTGCTTTTAAATCATTGGTGTGAATATTCAAGTCAATGCATTGGATACCCTTGCCCCTTCCTTCCCTCCCTCCTTCCCTCCCTCCCTTCCTTCCTTCCTTCCTTCCTTCCTTCCTTCCTTCCTTCCTTCCTCTCTCTCTCTCCCTTTATTTATTTATTTTTTTTGGTGGTACTTGAGATTGAACCCAGGGGCATTCTATCTCTGAGCTACACCCCCACCCATTCTTTCTTTTTTTGTAAACAGGGTCTTACTAAGTGGCTGAGGCTGGCCTCGAACCTGCCATCCTCCTGTCTCAGCTTCCCAAGTACTGAGATTCCAGGCATGCGCCATCATGACTGGCTCACTCTTGCCTCTTGATTCTCTTAGCCATTATCTTATCAGGAGTAGCAGAAGTAAAAGTTCCCCTTTCCACAATCCTCTTTTTCCTTATAATTAATATTTACAGCATAGAGTTTACCCATCTGCAGAATATTGAGGGATAGAAAATACGGTATGTTACAAAGGAATTTAGCACTTTAGATGTCCAATAAACATCTGAAAGATTTAGCCTGCAAGTATCATCAGCCTCAAAGACATATGTACAAGGATTCAGAAGAGAATTATTGGTCTGCAGGTTCAAACTGGGTCTACATATAAATCTAATAGAATCAAATTCTTTGAAGAACTAATGGGAAACTGGGCTGGAGAAGGTGAAGAAATAAATTTACTTTGACTT
Organism: Graphiurus murinus; assembly: GCA_004027655.1. Lineage (NCBI taxonomy): Eukaryota > Metazoa > Chordata > Mammalia > Rodentia > Gliridae > Graphiurus > Graphiurus murinus. The sequence continues at coordinate 15,705 of PVLC010030587.1, read as the reverse complement.
AGGCTCTTATAAGGCCTCTAGTTTGAATCTGGAATAATTTCCTCAGGCAGCTATTCTTGGTTTAACCTAGACCGCATTTGACCCACAACTGTTGTTCTGTAGCCAAATGATTCCATAAGCACCTCATAAGATTGACGTGTGAACAATAATGAAAAAGAAAGTGTATTGTCCTAACTCAAAGGGCAAAGCAGTTAAAAAAAAAAAAGAGAAACCTTATACCACTGCCTATAACTTCAGTAAGGGTGGTTTGCTTCATCTTTTATTTCAGTAAGTATTCTCTTATATTGGATTCCTTGAAGTCATCTACTGTGTAAGAACAGGAGTCCAATAAGCCATGAGAACAGATTGATCAGTCTTATTAAGATTGGTTTAATTGTTTTGTTGCTGTTAGTGACATAAATATTATGCATAATTTAATTTCTAAAACAAAGGAAGAGAAAAATAGAAGAGAGTGTGTGTGTTGGGGTTGGGGGCATGCTCTGAGGTTTCTAGAGGCACTTGGCTTTGGCAATGGATGGCTAGATGGGGTTTGTGGACTGTCTGAAAGCTAAAGGGCTTGGCAGTGATCCATTATTCTGATCCATTGTTCTGTCACTTGGAGAGATGAGCTATGGGCAGTGTGGTATTTAGAAATCCCAGAGAACTATTCCTATTACCCTTCACCTCAGTCCTTAAAAATCATTCGAAATGAAGGCAAGTACCAAAACAAAGGCAAGTGCCAACTCATTTCAGCAAACATTTATCCAAAGCACTATCTTGAAGTTATCTTAATGATAATTCTTAATATCTCAAAATACCTCAATATTCCTCATGCTTTAAAGATATATTAATATTCCTTGATATCTTAAAGATATGTCAAAGATAATTCCAGATAGTGAGTGGCAGAGTCTGCATTGGAAAACAGAAATAATTCAACTGCCCCAGTTCTGGACACTCATATACAAATACCACAGGTAATCCTGTGGTATTTGTATTTTGGAAGGGGCAAGAAGATTCCAAGAGAAATAAACAGTATTAACGCTTACTCATGATGGACCAGCATGTTTGCTCATTGTATTTTCAATATACATGTGTTTATTTTCAAATGGGTAGGAGAGAGGTCATCATAAGCATTCAGTGGGTTTTGTAATTATTAGTTAGTTTTCTCCCCTTACCCCTGCCCCATGACAAAGGCTTGCACTCCTTCCTCTTCTATTGACTGAGAATTCAGGCTCAGGGAAAGGTTTGTGTTTCCAGACTAAGATACAACTGAGTCAGAAAACACACACCCATAAGGATTTGTGTATGTCTCTCACACTCATTTTTCTTTGGGCTCACCTAACACTCATACTCAAGAATCTTTACAGGTTAAAAAAGAAACAGATCAAATTAAACTAAGCGAAATAGGCCAGATACTGAAGGGCGAATACCATGACCTCACTTCTGTGTGGAATCTAAAAAAGATAAACCCCATGAAAGCAGAAGTAGAAGGATGGTTACAGGGACCAGGGGTGGAAGAAGGTGGAGACATTAGAGTTCCAGTTAGACAGCATGAATTAATTCTGGAGCCACATTTTACAGAATGGCTCACAATACCATATCATGCGCTTGAAACTTGCTAAGAGCAGAGCTTTCATGTTCTTACCACACATGCAAGTGACTATATGAAGTAGTACATGTGTGAATTGGTTTGATCCTAGTAATCATTTCACAATGCATATGCATAAGAAACATGTTGTACACTGTAAATACATATAACTATTTGACAGAATACCTCAGTGAATCTAGCAAAACACAAGCAAGTCCAGACTATTAAGTCCTTACTGTGAGAAAGCAAAGGTCATCCTCTGGGATTTTACTTGGTAGGCTCATCCCTGACGAGGAAAGAGAGAAGAAACAAGTCAGAAAAGAGCAACCAAGGAAAGCTGGCTTGTTTGATGTTTTGTTTTGTTTTCTTTCCAATACTGGATTCTCCCTCAGCAAGAGGCAATTATATAACTCTTCTTTAGAAGACAGAAGGGAGATCTGTGAGTGCTCACCTTAATATCTGTACTTATGATAAAATATCTGTACACATACTACCCCCAGAAAGTGGAGCTCACTCAACTTATTTGTATGCAGAGGAGAGTGACATTTTCTAATATCCATTTCCCTCTCTACACCCTGAGCATAAAGCCTTAATACATACCATGTTTATTAACTCAGGAGAAAGGGTCCCACCCCAAATCTCAGGCAAAGAATACTGCACCACCTTTGTCTGCAGCTCCAAGTGCAAGATAAAGAGAAATCACTTTTCACAATAAGCAAATTCACACTGGACCTGTTTGTCTACTTCACATTCATTGACTTTCTATCTTTATACAACTTCTTGTACTTGCTCACTTAGATGAATAGATTAAAACTGCTCTCCACTCCAGTAGGATAAATGTTACTAGGGGAAAGTCATGCACATCAATGACAGAAAACCAAAATGTGACCTAAGAATTGCTATAGGTCAAGTCCAAGTAAAATGCTGAGGGCAGATGGCTCAGGACTGGAAAGCCCAGAAAAGGTTTGTGACGGAAGTGGAAGCAGGGTCAGGACTTTTGTAATGGATAGACTCAAACAATTTCAAAGATGAGATGAGGCATTCTCAAGCTGAGACTGATTACAACAAATAGAGGTATGGAAGCACTTGAACTCTGGGAAATGACGTGTTTGTCATTTGGTGTGATGGATAATTCCATGTATCAACCTGGCTAGTGTGCAGATATAGAGTATAATACACAGGTAATTTTTCAAATGCCAATCTAAACTGGGTATGGGGGCACATTCCTATATTCCGAGTATTTGGGAGGCTGACACAGGAGGATCATAGTTTCAAAGCCAGCTTCAGCCACTTAATGAGACCTTCAGCTAGCAAGATCCTATCTCCAAATTAAAATAAGATAGGGATGAGAGTGTAGCTCAGAGGTAGAATGTGCCTGGATTCAATACCTAGCACCACAAACAAAAAAATTAACAAACAAGCAAACAAAAAGGAACCAACAGCAACAATAAAATAGTCTAAATGTTGCTGTGAAGATATTTTTGGTAGTTGCGATGAACATTTGGATCAGAAGATTTTGAGTAAAATAGATTGTCTTTAGTAATATAAAGCCTCATCTAATCAGTTAAAAGTATTAAGAAAACAGAAAGTATTTAGCTGTTGGGAAGGAGAATTTGCATGAGAACGTCCAAAATTTGGGGTCCTCCAGTAACACTTTGTAGATCAAAGTCATTAATGGCAGAACATCAGTGAAATTTAGGGATTTTGTATTAACCAGAGGGACACAGTGTGAAGTTAGTACTGAATGCTGACACACTATTTGGGCCCAGATGTTTACCTCTTGGATTGCTCCAACTTACCCAACAGCAGAAATGCAATATCTTAAAAGTATCATTCAAATATTTCTCACATAGGCCTAAAAGTCAGAGTCAGCTTCAGATTCTATCCTTCTCCTTTTTTTCCCACCTCTCTTCCATACAACTTCCTCATTTTCTAGATTCATTATAAAGCTTTCCCACAGAAGCCAACCTTATCATTACCCAGACTGAAAAGGCTTCTGTAGGTGACCAGGCTTCTACATCTGTGTTATAGACAGCGACTGTTCCCTGAAGGGCTCATGTATTCATGATCAAAGTTAATATAATTAAGTCATGAGGAGTGCAGTTCTCACCAGTAGATACATCCATTGTAATGGATTTACTGAGTGGTAACCTAGACAGGTAGGGTGTGACTAGAGAAGGTGGGTCCCTGAGGGTGTGGCCTTAGGGACTGCTTTCTCTTTGAATCCCCTTGCTGCTTGATCTTCTGCTTCCAGGCTCCATGATGTGAAAGCAGAGCCTTGTTCTCTCCCTCTTTCTGCTTCCTGCCCCCGTGCCCTGAGATCCACAGAACTGGGCCTCACATGGACTGAACTTGAAATCTCCAAAAACTGTGAGCAAATAAATCTCCCTTCCTCTAAATTGTGTGGTCAGTTGTTTTGGATTATATCAGTAAAAATGTTGACTGAGAGAATCTGAGGGCTTTCAAAGTGAAACGAGGTAGTGTCAGCCAGGACCCCTCCTCTATCTATTCCTGCTCTCTCTCTCCTTGGGAACTGCAGGAGAAAACTTCCCCAAATTGCCTCTTGAAAAGATTTGCCATCTTCTGCCTCTTACTTCTGCCTCTTACCTGCAATATAGAAGGTGGAGTGTGTGTGTATATGTGTGTGTTATGGAGTCTTCTTAAGTCTTCTGTTCCTCCACATCTAATCTATCCCCAGCCCAAACTCCTTTCCTTTGACAAGATATGAAACAAATATAGTGTCCTATGGTCTGTTTCCATTTCTGGATGCTTTCTCACAGTTGTGAAGCCTCCTCTTTTCACCCCATATGGTATGCCTGGGTGCTCCTTCCTGCTGTGCTGATGAGCACTTCACACCATAGCCCCACCTGTTAACCATCATAAAAACTTCAACTGGTCTCTTTTCAATACTCCTTCAAGATAATAGGGAGCAACTTTGGAAGCTGTCCTGATCTCCAGAATAACTCATTATGTGAGAAGTAGACCATCTCATGCCCTCCTGACATGCTCAGTCTTGACGCTGTGTTCAAATTATGGGTCAGTATTCATCTACCTATGCAGGTGGCTGCAGCACAATGGGTGTTTCTTCATTTTCAGCTGTGAAAACTCAGAAGGATAGAGCTGGGAGACCATGTTCTAATTTGACCCTTTTATTTGACTTTGTTCCCCATTTTTATTTTTAGAAAATTAAACAAACCTAGATTAAAACCCAAAAAGTTGAATAAAGCTTTTAATGGAAAAGATACTATCTGCTCTACTCTTGGCAGTCCCAGATATATACTTCACACTGGTCAATTACTTTAAACTTGAATTCCAATTTTTTTTTTCTTCTGGGATGTTCATCTCTACTTTTAGTGTCCTAGGGTCTGTTTAAAAGATCTTTTAAAAGCTCTTTTAGAGTTTCTTATTTTTGCCTTTTAGATATAAATACTGACTCAACTTTCTACTAGGGACTGTACTTCAGAGAAAGGTAACTTTCTTTCTTTCTTTCTCTTTCTTCTTTCTTTCTTTGTATAGTCCTGGGAATTCTACCTTCAAGCTACACCTCCAGCTCCTTTTTAATTTTTTTTTTAAATTTTGAAACAGGGTCTTGGTAAGTTGCTGAGAAGCTCACTAGGTTGCTGAGACTGGTCTTAAACCTCTGATCCTCCTGTACTGAGATTACAGGTGTGGGCCATCACACTTTCTTTAACTTAATTTCTTCAAAATTCTGTAGCTACTTAGTAGTAGAAGTAGAATTACAACAGTATAGCTTAATAAAAAGATCTTGGTTTTTATTTTCAAAAAGTAAAAACTGTCCAAATTCTTGTTATTTGTGTTGCTGATAGCTATGAATAGCCCTGGTCTGCATTTACAAACATGTGAGAGGGCAGATGATTAGATACAATCCATGGTTTTCTATTTTGCTTAACATGTCAACTATTTTGTTTTACAAAATATGAACATGCCCCTAAATATCTTCAACTTTGGTATTAAGTATCTCCAGAGTTAAATGTGAGAAAAAGCCAATGTGTCTCTAAACCCAATATAATGACAGTTCCTATTTCCATAGCCCACAGTCTTCATAAACTGGGTCAGGCACAAAGAAAATTCATGCAGCCGATTACAAGTAAATAAGTTGTGGCCTTTTGGGATTTCCTTAGTAAACAATGAATCATTCACACAAGGACAGTCTGTGCTTGGTATAAAAACATCAGCTGCCGGAACAGAACTGGGAGTGCTGCTGATATACCTTTTTATTGGATGCTGAAAATTCTCTTATGAGAAAAAGTAAAAGCTGTATGCCAGCCTTTAAAATCCAGAGAGAAAAGGTATTCCCTTTGTTTAATTACTGGTTGATGAGCACAAGCAATAAATAGAATTCTTCTCAGAATTCCTTTATTAAAGAGTGTTCATGAGCTGGGTGTCGTGGCTCATGCTTGTAACCCCAGTATTTGGGAAGCTGAGATTGGAAGATTGCAGGTTTGAGGCCAGCCTCGGCAACTTGGCAAAACCTTGTTTCAAAATAAAAAAAAAAAATAGGACTGGGTTGTGGCTCTGAGGTAGAATGTCCCTGGGTTTTATCCCCAGTATCACACACACAATAAAAACAGACATTAGAAATAGTATTGTAGGTGATCTACATATTGCAATAATCAGGCATAGATTTTCAAATATTGGTGAGTAGTATTTTTCAAATAGATAAATACAGATAATTTTACCTCAGATCAGAACTGGAAATTATTTTTTATTTTTTAAATTTTTTTATTGGTGTATTGCAATTGTACATGTTAGTAAGTATTCATGCATGCATATAACATTATTTGGTCTATTTCTCTTCCAGCACCTCCTTTTCCCTCATCCAATACCTTTCCATTATTCTACTTTCTATCTACAAGTTTTGATGAGACCCCTTTTCTTTGTTTTTTTTTTTTCAATCTAGCTTCCATAGATGAGAAAAAAACATGTGACCTTCAGTTTTCTGAATCTAGCTTATCTCACTTAGCATTGCTGTCCCTGAAAAGATCTTGTAGCAAGAGGACTTTTCAACACAATGTAATCCAGAAGAAAAAGCTACAGTGAGTGATTTTCACAGCTGTGAAGTGCTGATTCTGTTTTGGGTTTCTGAAAGATATTATAAAACAATAGTGTTTATCTAAAATCTAGTGCAAATATAATAGAGAATAGGTAGGTAGATAAATAGATTTCTAGACAAATGTTGTCAAGTAGTAGTACTACATGGATGAAAGAGTATTTTAACAGTTGAAATGCCAGTCATTGTAATTTTATGCACTTAAAAAGTAAAGAGAATATCCTGCTATCATATCAAATGCATAAAAATTATTTGAAAAAGATGACATACATTCAAGAAAAAGAGCACTTAGTAAGTTAAAAATAGAAAACAACTTAAAATCTGATAAAGGGTATGTTCAAAAACATAAACCAAATATCAGAGGATATAATATGAAAATTTTAATTCTAAGCATGGAAAGAGAAAATGGTTTCAGCTATGATTATTTCTATTATAATTTATACTAGAAATCCTAGCCAGTGCAATAAGGCAAGAGGATTAAATTAAAAAATATGTAACTTTTGGATAGGGGAAACTAAAACTGTCATTCTTCATTTAACTTGTGATTGGATGCAATCTGGACATACAAAAAATACTGAATAAACTTTAGAAAGTGTAAATGGAGCACACAGAGTCAATATATAAGATCAATTATGTTATTATAGTTTAGATATATACAATTCATAGACATATACAAGTTTCAAGGAAAAATCCATTTATTATAGTATTTAAAGTATCAAGCAAACAGTAAATAAACCTAATGAGAGATCTCTACACTTGAATATATAAAACAACAGTAAATAAACCTAATGTAAGATCTCTACACTTGAATATATAAAACAACAATAAGTGCTCCACTTCTAATTTGGACAATGTATTAGTCAGCATTTTCCCAGCTCTAACCTTAAAGACTTGACCACCTAACTTACAAGAAGGAAGATTTATGTGCTCATGGTTTCAGTCCTCGTGAGGCCAGAGACCAGGAATCTCAGGACATGGGGGTAGGAAGTGGAGAGCACATGGGTTGTGCTTCTCACATCATGGAAGCCAGAAGCCACAAAGGTAGCAGGAAGAGGAGGAACCATATATAACCCCAAGTCCACACCCCCAGGGATCCATCCTCACCTGCCACACCCTACCAGCCCCAGCGACCTTCAAGATAAATCCATTACAATGGATGTATCACTGTTGCAATTAAAACCTTCATCACTCAATTATATCAACTTCAAACACCAATTTATGCACTCTTCAAGGGGCCATTTTATATCTAACTATAACAGCCAAATAAGGTATGGCCAAAATGCACATAATCACTTAGCAGAGGTGTTGGGGGTGGGCTTTGGAATCCCATTAGCTTAACAATAAACAGATTTGAAGTGAGAGACTGTAGGGAATGAGGACAAGCTTGATATGCTGTTAGTTTCCCATGTGTTAATGGATTTAAGCTGAGATCAGACTCTGTGCATCAAAATGCAGAGTGAGCAAAGCTCCAGTAAACATTCTCAGTCTTTCTTATTTGAAGAACCAGAGAACAGAAGTTCTTTTCTCCTTCCTTCTTTCCTTCCTCCCTCCCTCCCTCCCTTCCTTCCTTCCTTCTTTCCTTCCTTCCTCCCTTCTTTCCTTCCTTGCTCCCTTCCTCCCTCCCTACCTTCTTTCTTCTTCCTTCCTTCATATGGGAAGCTACACTCCCAGACCTTTTTAGTTTTTATTTTGTAACAAAGTCCCTCTGAATTGTTGAGGGTCTTACTAAGTTGCTGAGGCTGTCCTTGAACCTTCACTCCTGTCTCAGTCTCCTAAGTACTGAGATTAGAGGCATAAGCCACCACACCCTGCTCCAGAGGACAGAGCTTTGATACTCCCTATACTCCAAACTCCTTATAATGTTGAGATTTAGGATTGTTTCATCCTGATGACTGAATCAATCACTTTGTGATAGGAAATGCCCTTTTCTCTATCTGTGATACACATCTTGTTGAAAACTACCTTACTATGTCAGTGTGGTTGTTGTTATTATTACATTATTATTATTTTTATTATTGTTCTTCTTGTTATATTGGGGATTGAACACAGAGGCATTCTACTTCACTACACCCCCAGCCCTTTTTAGTTTTTACTTTATTTTTTTAATTTCTTGAGACAGGACCTTCCTGTGTGGCTGAGGCTGGCCTCAAACCTGTGATCTTCCTCTCTCAGCCTCTTAAGTACTGGGATTACAGGCCTGCACCACCATGCCCATCTACCTTAATATATTCTTATAGCTCTCTTTGAGAAAGTGCAATGGAAAAGGTCGGTCATGCAGGTCTTTCGATGTTGCTGGAATATGCTGCTTCTTGATCTAAACATTGGTTACATATATCATTCAGCTTGTGAAAACTCATCCAGGTATACCCCTATGCACATGTATTTTTCTATATGTATTTGTGTATTTTAATAATATTTTCTAAAATCTTCTATTTAGACAGTTTTAAAAACATATTCAGAGCTGGAGCTGATATAATCCATGATTGAATATATTTTGTTGTTGAACTGGGGACCCTAACCCATGAGCTACATCCACAGCACTGGTTGTTGTTGGTTTTTTTTTTTTTTTTTGGTTTTGATTTTGGTTTATTCCTTTCATAATTTTTTGTGTAGACACAGGGTCTCACTAACCTGCAATTCTTCTGTCTCAACCTCCCACGTACTACGATTGCAGGTGTGCACCACCACACCCACCTCCACAATTGAATCTTGGGAACTACATTGTCTGAAGAGCCTACAGTTCCATCACCACTTTCTATGGATAAGGGACAAGGCTGATAAGGTCCAAGATGAGTATCATGCTTAGAAAAAGCTTGGAGCCAAGTCCTGCACCTTGTAGAGAACTTATAAGTAAAGTGTTTGGTTGCTGATACAATTGATTGATCCATATCTGCCAGTGCCCCTGCCCTTTTGATTTCTGCTCCCTTTTGGTCCTGGATAAAGTGGTTAATGGAGGACAAATGTTCTCTGCCTTCAGTTTTCCTCTAATCAAGCATGGTCCTCAGCTATATCTTCATTCTGTCTTCAAAAATGTTTTCTGTGAGGTGCGTTTCCCCCAGTCAAAATGGATCTTGAAAAAGGTGAGGGACTGATAGATTTTGTAAAGAAAAACAGGACTGATCATATAAAATTCTTGCCAATCAATATTAAGTAATAATCCAAAGGGATCTGCTAACCCTAGTAGTACTGGCTAAATTGTGAATAAAGAAAGTACCAGACAGAGCACCCTCCCATACCAGCTTTTACCACTTTTTATTTTTTTATTTTGAAACAGGGTCTCACTAAATGGCTGAGGCCAGCCACCAATCTGTGATCCTCCTTTCTCAGCCTCCCAAATATTGGAATTACAGCTGTGCACCACCATGCTTAGTTAGACAAAGCTTCGAGAAAAAAATGTAGGAAAGAGTCACTTCCCAGGGCTGAATGACCAGGGTTCTGTGAGAGGAAGGCAGGGTGAATACGGTTTAGAAATGGCACCTTGTCAGTGTGTCTTTGAGGCTTTGAGGGTTTTCAATAAATTTTAATAATTTTTCACCCCAGACACTTAGCAACCATCACATGATCATTCTATTAGATTTTCCAGGTGGGAAAATAGTGTTTCACCGACGACATAAAGCAGAATTGCCGGGTGACTATTTGCCTACCTAGTGGGTCAAATTGAAATTTGTCATCCATGGTGACACCAGCTGGTCTCCTCAGCACCATGACGGGCAGCTGCAAACATAGTACAAACTCAGCTCGCTGTGGAAGTGGCAGCCTTTCCGTGGGTGGCTGCCATGGGAACAGGACTAACAATAAGTGCAGTCTGGCCACGGCCTTCTCAAAGCACTTTCCCACCACATTCCCAGAGCCCAGGGTGTCAGGCACCCATATAAAGTAAGGGGGCCTGAGATGGAAATTCATGAAGCAGGAGGCGCCAAAGGTTTGGGCTAAGAACATACACTTTGGTCATCATTTAGCTAAAGGAGGATAGTCTTAGAGCACAGCCAGGACCAAAGCTGGTGGATATAGAAATGCCAACACCAGAACTCAGGGTGAGGCTTATAACTGGAGAAGAGATAAAGACAGGACAAGCGAGCAGCTGAGAAAACATTGGAAGGCTGTTTTAACCATTAGTACCTCCAAAATTATTATGTAAAATGTCACCAATAGGTCAGTATCATGGGATTGTAGAATATAGGAAAAAAGGTGTACAAAGGTGTGTGTGTGTATAATATACAAGTACAATAGGAACTTTTATGTAGGTAGTTCATTTGTCATATTTTGAAAATAGTTCCTTAAATATTACATTGAAAATCTAAAATCTATCCTCATTACGAATATTTTTGCAGAGGTATGTTGTACCATAATAAGTCCAATAAAGTTATCATTCTCTACTAATTGTATAGGTGAAGCTTTCCAGATCAATGGTATTATGAAAGGGAGTGGATTTGAACAACTTAACATAAACAGTCATGAACCACCCAAATAAATTATTGATAAACATGCGGTGTGTTGTCTTTCAGCTCCAGTCAACCCAGGTAGATGGAAATTTGTGCTGGTAAAGACTAAGGAATAATCTTACTGCATTTTCTGGACTCTCTTGCCAGCTGGGTTCTGGTGTGATTCACCAATTGGAACTTCTGGTCCAAATCTGGAAAAGAGAAGACGGGGACAGGTCTTGCTGGGGTTCCAGGAGCTGAGCACAAGAGGAGGGGCCGCTGGGTTTAGACTCAGCTGTGGTGGTCCCCTTACAGGGCAGCAGGAATAACCACCAGGTTTCTGCAGGACAGCAGGGGCATGAGGGGACTGGGCACCAGCCAGGGTTACCAACAGCTTGCTCTCTTTCTGGTAAGCCCTCCTCACAGGGATGGCTCCTGACACCCCTCTGCCCGACTCACTCTTCCAGCCCCTCTGACAGTATAAAAGCCACACCTCGTATTTCAGTCCTTTCTGCCTGAAGACCCACAGTGTTTTCCTAATCTACTACCTGAACGTTGCCTACTATAGTTGGTAAATCAGTAAACTATTCCAAGCTATTACTCTCAGCCATCTGGCCTATAAATTTGAGAAGCAAGACAAAAAGGGGAACAAAAGCAATATCCAAGAAATAATGTTGCTTTCCATTTATTTGATTTTATTTTTAAGAGTTATTTAGTCATCGTTTTGTAGTTTATACATTTTTCTATAGATTGTCTCATTAAACCTTAACATTAATGCTGGGTGTTAGATATTTTCTGATCACTGGTTGATTCATAGGTGATACAGAATGTAAGTTAGTTGTCTAGTGTCATATAAAAAATGGAAGAATTACACCTTGAACTCAGATCTTTCTGCTCCAAGAACAGAGCCCTTTGTGTTAAATCTTAAAATCCCATCACTAAATTTAAGAAAGTCACATTAAAAAAAGATAAATCCTTTGTTTGTGTTTTTGGCACTGGAGGCTGAACCTAGAGGCAGTCTACCTCCTAGCTGCACTCTCAACTCTAGTTTTTTTTTCAATTTTGAAACATTGCCTCGCTAGGTTGTTGAGGGTCTCACTAAGTTGCAGAGATTGGCCTCAAGCCTGAGATCCTCCTGTCTCAGCCTCCCAAGGACTGGGAGAAAATCTTTTGGTTCTATAAATTTTGCTAATCCATAAGAAAAAAATCGCTATGTCAGCTCAAATGCACATGCTTTCTCTCTATGAATGGGTATCATATTTCATTGTTTGTTTGGGCATGCTCATGAGCAAATTCTTTCTCTGGGTTGCAATGTTTTCTTAAGATAGGTGGATTTAAATATGGTAGAAAATAATTAAAAATAGATTCCTTTTCTTTGATTCTAGTCAGTGATTCTTAGTTGTTAAACTCAATGGTAGTTGTTAGAGAAAATACAAAATTTTAATTACTTGAGATAATGAGACACAGCATGTGGGCCCCACAGACAGTATCCCAAGCTTGCAGAATGTTTTCACACAAGATCACACTTATGCATTATGACAGGTTACACCGTTTCCCAAGATGATTTCCATCTGGACAAGGGAACAAAGCAAAGATGCACTTTGTTGTTCTTTAAATATAATGCTATTTTCAAGCTAAAAGTCAATAAATACGTGCTACACCATATGAGAGATGCCCAGGTGCCCTTTAATGCCCTACCTTTGTTTAGATTTGCCTTGAAACCATACAAAGAGGTAAAGATCAGCAATTACATTGCCCTAAAACATAAACACAGTCACTTTACTTTTAAACCATAATAGTAAGGATTTATAAGCTGAGGACATGAAAAGAGAAATATTTTTTTGGTTTTAGTTTTGGGTCAGTATGAACTTATGAGATCTCTTGTATTATCATATGAAAAATTCATACAAAATTCCCTCTTATAAGATGCTATCACAGATAAGAATCTCTTTGAATTCTATAAACCAGGTATCAGTTGCTTTTGACTAGAGCTCTGAGTTGTGATGGTTTTTATACTTATCTTAACAGAAATAGAATATGATATATTATAGAAAATTTTCTGTTAATAAAAGTCATTATAATGACATTCTAGCTCATTATTTATTAAAAATAATTATTTTATTCCTTAATTATTCATTTTCTCTTCCCAACTTATAAGAATGCAACCACATGCAATTTTGAAATCTTACAGAGGCAAGAGAAACCCAGAGAATACGAAAAGATTCATAATTAGAGCAAGATTGTAAAATAGGCCTTGGAGATTATATATTCTTTAATTAGGAAGGCACATGGGGGTGAAGAAGAAAAGAATATACTGGGTAAATAAAATCAAACTGAGATAGTTAGCTCATTTTGCCTTTACTATTTTGAAGAACTCCCACCAGCCACAAATTTCTTGAGTGCTTGAAGTCATTGCCTACTGTCTTTCAAGATGCCCACAGGACCCCCCTGCTCTAGACAGTGCCCCCTGGCTTTTGGGAGCTCAGAGAAGGTGCTACAGTTAAATTACCAGTATTCTCTCTCAATATACAACTGTGCCCATGCCATTACTTGAGCTAAGAAAGGGAGACAAGAAGTCAAATTTCCTCACCAACTGTGATTGGCTCATTCTCTTGCATATTTTTCGAGTGGAAGCAAATTACTTACTCTACACCTCAGATTTCTTGTTGATTATCTTGAGACTATTCTTTCTGATAAGGAAAACATCCAAAACTGTAGGCTGCCGTATTGCTAACTATCCAAGCTAATTTACCAACACGAACGCACTAGGAGATCAAACGCAACAGGCATTTGATTCTGTTATTTACCCTTTTAAAGCAACAGTCAGCTGTTTAGACAACACAAGGCAATACAGAAACCTAAAGTATTTAATTTTTTCTCATTGATAAAATCAGTGGGAGATACACTGTGTTTACAAAGTTCACAAACTTTGAAGGCTGAGTTAGCTGTCTTATTTGCAAGCACTGGTTTTCAGAATAAAAGCATCCAGGGAAATATCCTGAGACCTTTCCTCATGATAGTGTAGATAGAGCATAGGTGTTTCTGACTCTAAGAAGTGCTGGTTTTATTATCATGAAGTGGAGACTCAAATAGTGGTGCATGCACAATTGTATATTTATGGAACATTTTGTACCGTTTCACCAAATCCCAAATTGGTCTTCAGTATAATTGCAGATATTACTAATATTACTTTAAATTCATTTCTAAATTCTCTTCTTATGAATTATTTCTCCTTTTCTTGACAATTCAGACAATGTAAGCACAACACTTATATTTGAAATATGGGCACATATAACCACTCTTTACAAAGCACTTTTACAGGGTAAATTACTTATAATTGATATTATATGAACATATTAGGCTATATTACATATTATATTATCATATAGTTTTCTCCTATATGATGCATATTTTACAATTTACTATTTGGGTTATACAGATGATACACACTGTGTTTCTTCATAGGGTATTGTGAATATTTAATAAAATAGTTGAGATAATGTTTTTAGAAAACTGGCTGCCTATAGTAAGCATTCATTAAATGAACACTAATCATTTTGTAATCCAAAGTTCTATAGTGAAGTTTAAATAAAAGAACAATGCAAGAAAAAAAAGAGAGAGAGAGACATCCATGGCAGCTATATACATTTTAGTGGCTTCCTTTATATTTGGACAGCTCCTAGCTCAATTCAGTTAACTCAGGTAGGACATTGAAGAGGAATGAAAAGGCAGGACAACTGGCTATTCAGTCACTCATCAATCTTATTCAGTGTGATACAGGGAAAAAGAGTGATTAGTAATGTTGACACACTAACCTGTAATGGAACATCTAACCTGAAGTTTTAATACACATTATTTAATTCAGGTCAACAAGTAATATTGGGGTAAGTATTCTGCCCCTTATTCTGTGTTACAACATAATGCCATATTTCAATTTTAAATATTTTTAAGTTGAATAATGTTATTTCATGATGCTACATTTACTCATAATGTGTTATCCAAGTTAATATCTAATAATAACATAAATTGTATTGCTAAATGAAATATTTTTTCCTAATAGAATTCAGGGGCCAGATGGAGTAAGTGTTATGTTTGATAAAATTTAGAAAGCAAGTCAATATACTTTTAAATTAATTACGCGGTGTTAAAGTAGATAAGCCATGAAATACATCACAGTGAAAAGTCACAAATTTATTTATGTAGGTATAATAACAGTTTAGTACAGCAGAGATTAAAAAGGCACAGTACAATATTGAAAATACATCAGCTCTAACTGTTAGAAGGTTAATAAACATCAAGTCAATTAGATAAACATTGAAACTTTCAAATAAAACAGGCAAACATAAATAGTTTACGAATTAAAATACTAAAACACAAAACTGACATTAAAGTTAATGAATAATTAAAGTAATATTGATTATGATAAGATAACATTTCCACCTATCAAGTGAGTGGGTATTTGATGAAAGAATCATTTCCAATGATAGCAAGGGTGTGGTTAATAGATCTACCTCAGTTAAAGTAAATTACTTTAAACATGAAAGAATACATATATTAATGTCAAATATTGTAGATATCTGTACAAAGAACAATAACAGAAATACAGTTCAATTTGTGATGTTAAGCAATTCATTGGGAAGACATAA
>PVLC010030586.1:0-18917 GCA_004027655.1 Graphiurus murinus | reverse complement strand
TGGGAATCAAATCATCATTTTAAAGCTTTTATATGGAGAAGACACTTCTCATCCCAAGGTGACCTCTCCACTGAAATCAGGAATAGATTTCCCTCAATATTTTTTTCCTGGGTAAATATTAGTCCAGTGGTATCCAGAAAGGTGAGGAACTAGCTGCCAAAGAGGAAATATTTTCTTCTTCGTGGCTTTGGAGATATTCTACCCGAACTCTTCTTTTATAAAAGTATTCTCTTCCCATTAAATTCTCCACTAAAGCATGAGGATTTCTATTTTTTATATATGACATTCTCCTTTTAGCTATACATCCTGCACAATTACCTCAGCCCCTAAGAAAATAGTGAAGGAAACTCAAGAATTAATTTTGTGGTTGCTACAAATCCTTAGATCTTTATACAAAACCTATGGAACTAGATATGTTTTGGAATTTAGAGGTATTTTTGCATTGTAGAATGGTAATATGACCGTATGCTGCATATTATATAATATATGGGATTTATGGAACATCATCAAGCACACCTGTGTATGTATTCTGAGAGCTTTAGAGAGAGGAGAGAGAAGAAGAAGAAGAAGAAGAAGAAGAAGAAGAAGAAGAGGAGGAGGAGGAGGAGGAGGAGGAGGAGGAGGAGGAGGAGGAGGAGAAGAAGAAGAGGAAGAAGAAGAGGAAGAGGAGGAGGAGGAGGAGAAGAAGAAGAGAAAGAAGAAGAAGAAGAGGAAGAGGAAGAGGAGGAGGAGAAGAAGAGAAAGAAGAAGAAGAAGAAGAGGAAGAGGAAGAAGAAGAAGAGGAGAAGAGAGAGAGAAAGAGAAATGGGAAGAAAGTTTGTTTAAAGGAATAATGGCAGTAAAATTTCCAAATCTTGGGAGGAACAGGGCCATCAAAGGTTTTCAAGTAGGATCAACTGAAAGAAGATTATCTGCAGACACATTATAATTAGAAAAATAAAAAAGAATTTGGAAAACAGTGAGAGAAAAGTGACTTGCCACATACAAGGGAACCTCCCATAGGTATCGGTGTATTTCTCAGCAGAAGCCTTATAAGCCAGGAGGAAGTGGGGTGATATAATCAAAGTGCTGAAAGTTATGTCACCATCACTATGAACCCATTATAATGTGAGATTATAATGCCGCAATGAAAGTATAAAACAAAGTACTGAAAGGAAAAAAAAGTCCCCAAACCTTCCAACCAAGAATACATACACCTGACAAAACTGACTTTCAGAAATGAAGGGAAGACACTTTCCCAGACAAGCAAAGAAAGGAGTTCATCATCACTAGACCTACTTTACAAGAAAGCTAAATGGAGTTGTTCAAGTTGAAAGGACAATATGAAAAGATAAACGTATAAAACTCATTGATAAAGGTAAGTATGTAGTCAATTTCAGAATACTTTAATCCCTATAATGTTGGTGTGTAAATCACTTTTAACTCTAGGATAAAAGTAAAAAAGGCTGAAGTATTAAAAATGACTATCACTGAAATAATTTTGTTCATGTATATACAATATTAAAACATATAAACTGTTACATCAATAATATGAACTGTGAGAAATAAAAGTATATACACTTGAAGTTAATTTCTTAGCTTAAAATGAACTGTTATAGGATATTTTTATGTAAACCTCATAACTACAAATAAAAAAACCAGTTAATACACAAAAGATAAAGAGAATCAAAACATACCATTATAAAATTATATCACAAAGAAAGACAATAAGAGGGGAAAAAAGGACTATAAAATGGAAACAACAAAATAGCAGTGATCACTTATCAATAACTATTCTACATGCAAGTGGATTAAACTCACTCTGTGCCACAGAGTGCCTAAATGAATTAAAAAGAAAAGCAGGATCCAAAGATATTCTGTTCACAAGAGACTTACATTAGATTTAAAATATAGATGAAAGCAAAAGGATGTAGAAAATATGCAAATGATAATCAAAAGAAAACAGGAGCGCATGGTGGTGCATGTTTGTAATCCCAGTACTTGGGAAGCTGAGATAGGAGGATTCAGGTTCAAGGCCAGCTTCAGCAACTTAGCAAGGCCATTAGTAACTTAGCAAGACCCGGTTTCCAAACAAAAAATAAAAAAAGGTCTGAGAATGTAGACTGGAGGTAGAATGCCCCTGAATTCAATCTCCAATATGAACAAAACAAAGCACTCCAAAACAAAAACAAAAACAAAACTGCCTCTGGAGACAAAGATTATTATATAATGATAAAAGGGTCATTTCAATAAGAAAATATAACAATTACAAATATATACAATCCAACATGAAAGCACCTAAGTACATAAAGAAAATATTGATAGATTTGAAAATAAAAATTTGAAGCTGGGCATGGTAGCAAATGCATATGATCAGAATACTTGGGAGGCTGAGATAGGAGGATTGAAGGTTCCAGGCCAACCTTAGCAACTTAACAAGACTGTGTTTGAAAATAAAAACTAAAAGTGGTGTAGCTTGGAGGTAGAATGCTCCTGGGTTCAACTCCCAGCAACTCCCCACCACCAAATATTGACATCAATACAATGATAGTAGGAGATTTCAATATATCACTTGAAATAACTAATAGAACATCCAGATAGAAAACCTATAAAGAACGATTGAACCTGAGAAACATTATAGAGCAAATGGAAAGTTTATATGTTAATGTTTTCACCCAGTGACAGTAGAAGATACATTTTGTGTGTGTGTAGTACTGGGGATTGAACCCAGGGGCATTCTACCTCCCAGCTATACCCCCAGCCCTATTTTTTATTCTTTATTTTGAAACAGGTCTCACTAAGTTGCAGAGGGCCTCACTAAGTAGCTGAGCCTGGCCACGAACCCAGATCCTCTGGTCTCAGCCTCCCAAGTACTCAGATTACAAGTGTGTGCCACCATGCCCAGCTTAGAAGATACATTTTTCTCAAGTTCACATGGAACATTCTTCAGGATACATCACATATTGGGTCACATAACAAGTCAACAAATTTAAGAAAATAAGTCATTCCAGGTTTCTTTTCCAATTATGATGTATGAAACTAGAAATCAAGAAAACAGGAAAATTCATAAATATGTGAAAATTAAATGGCATACCCTTGAGTCAAAGAGTAAGTCAAAGGAAAATGTAACAAGTGTCTCTAAACAAATGAAAATGAAAACACAACATTACAAAACTTGTGGGATGCCTCATAAGCAGTCTAAGAAGAAAGTTGAAAGTCATAAATGTCTACATTAAAAAAAGAGAAAAGATCTCAAGCAACCTAATTTTATACCTTAAGGAACAAGGAAAACAACAACAACAAGACCAAGCCTCCTTAGTTAGGAAGGAAATAATTCAGATAAGGGAAGACATAAGTCAAATAGAGAGTAAAAGATATAAAAAAATAAATGGAACTGAGTTGGGTTTTTGAAAAGAAATAAAATTGACAAACACTTTGCTAGACTAAGAAAAAGAGAGAGAAGCCTTAAATAAATAAAATCAAAACTGTGAAGGAGACATTATAATAGGTGCCTTAGAAATAAGAATTATAAAGGAATATCATGAAGAAATATATGCAAACAAACTGGATAACCTAGAAGCAAGGGATAAATTCCTAGAAGCACACAACTTACTAAAATGGAATAAAAACTAGAAAGCCTGAATAAACCACTACCAAATAAGGGAATTGAGTCAGTATTAAAAATCTTTCAATAAAGAAGAGTTCAGGACCAGATGGCTACACAGGGGAATTCTACCAAATATTCAAAGAAGAATTAATACTAGTCCCTGTTAAACTCTTCCAAGAAGTGGAAGAAGAGGGAACACTTCGAAACTCATTCTATGAGGCCAACATCATCCTGATACCAACACCAGACAACGACACCATAGGAAAGGAAAACTATAGACCAATATTCCTGATGAGCCCAGATGCAGAAATCCTCAATAAAATACTAGCAAAACAATAAATTAACCTATTTTGTCCCATAGTCCCAGATGTGGGGCACATGTAAAAACTTAAATAGGATATATAATGTATAGCATATATTTAGCATAGTATAATTATGTAAGAATAAGAATATATTATAACATGATATTAATTAATACATCAGCTCTAGGTTATGATTTCCAACCTATTTTAATGCACTTGTGTCAATTTTTTTGAAATATTTGCGGAATTGAAAAGTGGGAACTTAATGGTTAACAAAATGAAAGAAAAACTACATGATCACCTCAGTAGGAACAGAAAAAGCATATGACAAATTTAACTATCCATTAATGATTAAAACTGTCAATGAAAGAGGTGTAGAGGGAACTTACCTCAACACAATAGAGGTCATTTATGAAAAATTCATCATAATCAATGAGAAAAAACTAAAAGCTTTCCCTCTCACATCCAGTACAAGGCAAAGGTGCCCACTGCTACCACTTATTTGAACACAGTGCTAAAAGTCGTAGCGAGAGCAATTAGACAAGAAGAAGAAATAAAAGCAACCAAATAGGAAAGGAAGAAATAAAAGTATCTGTATTTTCAGGTGACATGCATAGACAGAAAACCAAAAAACGTTACCCCCCAAAAAAAAACCTGTAAGAACTATTAAATTCAGTAAAGTTGCGAGAAACAAAATCAGCAAACAAAAATCAATTGTGTTTTTATATACAATAAACTATCCAAAAAGGAAATTAAGAAAACAATTAAATTCACAACATGCACAAAAAGAAATAAATACCTCACAATAAACTAAACCAACAAAATGAAAGGCATATACACTAAAAATTATAAAACATTAATGAAGGAGATTGAAGAAGACACAGCTAAATGGAAAGACATTTTATGCTCATGGATTGAAAGGATTGTTATAATGGCCATGCTATAATTTATAGACCCAAAGTGATTATAGATTCAATACAATTCATATTAAAACCCCAAAGGCAATCTTTACAGAAATAGACAAAGAATTCTCAAATTTGTATGGGACCACAAAAGATTCAGAAAGGCCAAGGCAATCTCAAGGAAGAACAACAAGGTGGGAGGCAGTACATTCCCTGACTTCAAAATAAATTTCAAAGCTAAAGTTATCAAAACATATGGTACTGGTATAAGAACAGATCTATGGAACAGAATTGAGAGAACAGTAAGAATTCCATGCATCTATGACCAATTGCTCTTGGGCAAGGGGGCCAAGAACACACACAATTGAAAAACAATATTCTCACAATAATTTGTATTGGGAAAATTTGGCATGTGCATGCAGTAGAATGAAATGGGACCCCTATATCATATGCCAACTTCAACCTAAAGTGGATTAAAGGTTTAAAGACAAAACATGAAATTATAGAACTACTAGAAGAGCAAATAGGGTAAAGTTTCATGACAGTGGTCTGGGTAATGATTTTTCTGCATATGACTCTAAAGCAAAGCAGTAAAAGCAAAAATAGATAAAAGGGGCTGCATCAAACTTAAAAGCTTCTGCGTAGCAAAATCAAAATCAACAGAGTAAAGAGAACCTAAGGAATAGGAAAAATATAGTCAAATCATATTTAATACGGGCTTACTATTCAAAGCATATAAGGAACTTATGTAACTCAATAGCAAAACCAAAACCAAATGGGCTGCTCAATATCACTAGTGATCAGAGAAATGCATATCCAAACCATGATGAAATTTCATTTCACACCTGTTGGGATGGCTCTTAGTAAAAAGACAAAAGATAACAAGTTTTGTCAAGGAGGTGGGGGGACAGAGAACCAGGTATTCTGTTGGCATATTGTTTACTTTAGATTTGCTAAGAAAGTATTCTCATCTCTCTCTCACACCGTGATGGATATGTTGCATAGCTGGACCATGACCATCATTTCACCATGTATCTAAATGGCAAAACAGCATATTTTTGGCCTTAAATGCATACAATTGTATTTTTCAATTATACTTCAATAAAGCTGGAAATAAAAGCATCTTCTCTCTTGTTCTGGAAATTTGAGTAGCAGGCTCTCTCTTGTTGCTCTTGGCTTTTCAGTCCCAGACATTACTCTTTTTCTTTTTAAAATTTTTAACATTCAAGTGTTGGTTAATATTTGGTTTGCTAATAGATTTGTTATTAGTCCTAGTAATTTCAAAAAGCTTTAAAACAAGAAGAAATAAAATGAGCATTTTTGCATGCAAGTTGATTTTCCACAAAGACATGCTTTGAATTCTGTGTTGACTGGAGCCATGCTGAGAGGATCAGTGAGACCAACCTCCGGAGTTTCCCCTCTCTTGACCTGACCTCCAAGAGGCCATGATTCCAAACCATCCAGAGAATTTGGTCTGAGATTATGGTTATTAAATTCAGATTAAGGTAAAGCGATCAGATCTTGAAATATGCTATTAGGAAAGTAATTAGAAAATGAACTTTACTGATAATAATTAATAGGCAAGAATAGATTGTACTTAACCAGTTTTGTGCATTAAAGAATTTAATTCTGGGACTAATTGTTAACCATATTTTAAAATCCTTTTTAGTATGTTTCTAATCAGCCTTACATTTCTTTCCTAATTACAAAACATTGTTATTCCACTTTTTTCTGAAGGAAAATACCTTCTAATCATAAAATATATATAACTGAGTTATAAGAACTGCTACCAAAAGCAAAAGGGTGATTCTCTTTAGCTCACTTTTGTAAAATGTTTTACATCTTGTAGGCCTCCAGTCATAATTTTAATGACTTGATCCTAACACTACCCCAGATATTCTATAAGCTTAGCATTAGGCTGTTTCATAACCAAATGTTGTTAATTTGGCTGGCTGACTCTTGGTAAGAAAGAAAAACAAAACAAAACAAAACAAAAAAACATGTGTGAACTATTGCAAATGCGGAAGACCCCATGGATTTTGTTTCCTAGAGTTACATTTTCTTGGGATTAGAAAAAACATCACAGGTCCTATTTTATGTGTCTTTGAGTCTCCTCTATACATTTGAAATCACCTCACCAGAATATAAATTGGATGACAGAAGAAATCACGACTATTTCATTCACATGTGTATATAGCCAATGTTGAGCCTCCAAAATAAGCATTTGAATAAGGGATGCAGAGGGTTGCTTGAATCTATCAAAGACTTAAGCACCTTGGGCTATGGGAAACTCATTCCTGCTCAAGACAGCGCAGTCCATTCCTGGGCAATTGTGTTTGTACAGGATTCCTCTTGCTTTACCACATGATAAACCTTTAAATTTCTGAGTTGACCCTCATGCCCTACTCTCTCCACTTAACCACTGAGGTTTGCTTTTGAAGGCTAATATCCCCAGTCCTTTAACAACTGCTATGGATATGAACAGCTCCCTACACTCTCAGATGCTCCCCTCTGAGCTTGCACCAGATTATCACCATTACAAGGTGTCTGGAATGGCTTAGGGAAGGCTTTACCAGTATAGGGATAAATTTTGCTCTTTGCTATCAAATTAACTTTTTTTTTCCAGATTTTCAGAGAGAACTTCTATTTTAGTCTTAAAACCCTGCTTCAATGGAAAGCAATTGAAGTGGGAGATAATTATTGTTAGAGGATGACTTAGCTTGCAATGATTCATCTGTTGTGTCTTATTTTGTTGATTTCTTTGGAGATCCAAGATAATTTGAATCTATGTGAAGATCAAGCCTGCAAGGAGGCTCAGTCATCCTTTCCTGGTTGATCACTACCTGGAATGTTTCCTCCATGGCAGACAGACCAACTGTTCAGATTCTAAATCTCATTCTGGGGACATAATGCTCCCCCAGGAAGGAAAACCTAGTAGTTAAGGGAGAATTTTGAAAGGCTGTAAAATGTTTCTATCTTGCTGCTAAATAATAATTTAAATAATTAGGGCTGAAGGTACAATTTAGCAAAGAGAATTTAATGATTTTCATTGTCTTTGATAGTTTCTAAAGGTAATTTAAAAATCCAACTATTAATTTATAAATTACAGGCATACCTACATGCAAACATGTAGGAGTTTTTATTGGAAAGCTTCTGTTAATGAGATCATATCTTACTTGGGAAACTAGAGAAATAAAATTGTAAAAAGAGGCATTTTTTCCAGCTACTTGAATCTTGACATTGTGATCAGTTTATAATTGGGGAGGTGGTCTTGATGGAAAGAGGGAAAAGGGAGAAGGCTGATGGGTGAATGTAGGAAAGAGAAAAGGAAGATGGAAAGAAAAGGGGAAAGGCAAAGAAGATGGAGTATCTAAAGATTCCAAGTAGCAGCTGGGCATGGTGGCGCATGCTTGTAATCCCAGCATTCGGGAGACTGAGACTGGAGGATCCGGGTTCGAGGCCAGCCTCAGCTACCTAGTGAGGCACTCCGCAACTTAGTGAGACTCGGTTTCAAAATAAAGAATAAAAAATAGGGCTGGAGGTATAGCTCAGAGGTAGAATGCCCCTGAGTTCAATCCCCAGTACCGCAAAAAAAAAAAAAAAAAAAAGATTCCAAGTAGCCACTGGGTCCCTCACTATTTTCTTGCATGCACTTTGAGTTCTGCACTATAATGATATATTTTGTAATTAATTGGTCAAAAGTTAAATAGTTATTATGTAACTGAAATTTTTTGTTTTGGGGAAAAAAGAAAGCCTTCTGCTTTATTTTTTAAGTATATTCTAGTTGATTTTTTATAGATACTTGTCCCAAAAAGAAATGGGATAGAAAACAGATCCTTGCACACTTCCATGAGATGTAAGGTAATTCTGACCTGGCTAATAAAAACAGTAGGCTACTCAGTATTTCAGGTGTATGTCATGAATTCTGTTCTTGATGAATCCAGCATCTGTGTATCTGTGTGGATTCCTTCTTGAATGCCTGGGACAAAAGATAAGAGGCAAAGCACCTCTACACTTCATCTGTCATTCCCTTCACTTCTCCTTTCAATGACATCTGGCCTTCAGGAGAGCACCAGGCCTCTGTTTTCACCTAAAAGGTTGGCAAGGGGAGGAAGGCCTTGGTAAAGATGTGTCTTTACAAGAAATTCCGACCGCTTCAGAGGGAGGAGGCTTAAGTGGCCCAGATGCTATTCCCCGAAGGAGTCTAACTTGCCAAGGATGTAGGTATCTGTAAACTTCTGGTTTTAGAACGAAACCTTGCAATACCCCCTTGGCCCTGAGGCCCTGCTGAACCTATTCCAAAGAGTTTTCAGTTCTCTTCCTCTTTCCGTCAAGGATATGTTTACATTGGCTGATGGTTTTGAGATTTCCTTTTTAATCCTTTGGAGGGAAGAGAGTTAATGTGGCAGTCCTGAGGCTGCTGTTCTTGGAAAGGCCTGTCAGCAAGCCTTGCCCTTAGCTGGTATGTGGGATCTTAGATGTTTGGAAGGTTGTTCAAATTTCATAACTAAGAAAGGTGGCTCGTTGTGCTTAGAACTATGCAAGTAATATGATTTATGCTGAATTCCTGCTTTCCTTTTATGAGTTTGAATTGGGAGTACGTGCTAGGCAGAGGGTGTTTATGTGACTGGCTTCCAGTCTTGGTTCCTAGGTCACTAGTGGGCTTCCCTCGGTGGAAACATTACATGTGTGCTGTGGCAGGGCTTGGGGGATGTGCTCTCTGGATCCTTCACAGGAGGCAGAAGCCTGGATTCTTCCAGACTCTATCTGTGTCTTTTCCCCTCTCTATCCTGCCACTGTGTCGCTGTAATAAATCACAGTTGTACATGAGTACAACTTTGTGTTGAGTTCCATGAGTGCTTCTAGCAAGTCTCGGACTGTGGAGTGGTCTTGGAGACACCTGACACAATCCCTTTTCTTGTAGAACTCATCCTGATACATCCCTAGCCTGACCCTACATGACTTCAGTGAAAAGATAAAAGGGGAGTGGTTTTGAAAAGCTAAAGTCAAAATATTTATCTACAAGATCTAGTGTAAGAAGAAAGTATTAATCCTTTTGAAAATCAAGAAATATATTAGCCATAGAAGAATTATTTATATATTTTGTGCTTACAAATTATGAACTTCCAAAAAAAGGAATGCCTGTTAAGGATCTCTCATTAGCTTTTAAAAAACAACAGCTTTTTCCAGATATAATTCACATACAGCAAAATTCACCATGAAATAGTATCATGCAATTATCACTATCTAATTTCAGAACATTTTCATCATACCCCTTCCTGAAAAACATCCCTGCACCCAGTAAGTCAGTTCCCATTGTCCCTTCCCCACTAGCTCTTGGGAACTATTAATTTACTTTCTGTAAATTTACTTTCTGCCCATTCTGGACATTTTATATGAACGGAATCACGTGGACTTTTGTGACTAGCTTCTTTCATCCATGTTGTAGCCTATAATAGTATTTCATTCTTTCTAATGATTAAATATTATTCCATTCTATGGGTAGTCCACATTTTATTTTTCTGTCTATCAGTAGGTGGACATTTTGGTTGTTTCCACTTTTTGAGCTTTATAAATAATACTGCTGTGTTACCAGCTTGTACCTAACAAAGATGTATGATTATAATACACCAATTAAAAATAAAATTAAAAATAAATAAATAAATAATACTGCTGTGAATCCCTGGATAGTGTTGTTGTTGGTGGTATTTGGACAGGTTTTCCCTAGCTTTATTGAGATATAATTGCCAAATAACCACAAACAAGTTTCTGTGAGGGTATGTTTTCATTTCTCTTGGGTACATACTCAGCAGTAAAACTGTTGAATCATGTGGTAAGTCTATGTCTGACTGAGGAATGACCAATATGTTTTTCCAAAGTGTATGTACCATTTCCATTTCCATGAGCATGTACAAGGCTCCAGTTTCTCTAGATGCTCACAAACACTTGTTATTTTAATTGTTTCCATGCATAGCCATTCAAGTGGGTACAAAGTAATACTTTCAAACTTTCATTTATTTTTATTTTTTTGCAGTACTGGGGATTGAACCCAGGGGCGTTCTACCTCTGAGCTACACCCCAGCCCTATTTTTTATTCTTTATTTTGAAACTGGGTCTCACTAAGTTGCAGAGGGCCTCACTAGGTAGCTGAGGCTGACCTTGAACCCAGATCCTCTGGTCTCAGCCTCCCAAATGCTGGGATTACAAGCGTGCACCACCATGCCTGGCTAACTTTCATTTTTTAAATGACTAATGGTGTTTAATACAATATTGCATCTTATTGCTCATTTATATATCTTCTTCGGTGAAAAAGCTATTCAAACTTTTTACCTATTTTTATTTTGTTTTTAAACTTTTTGTTGCTACCAGAGGCTGAATCCAGAGGTACTCTACCTCTGAGCTACATCCCCAGCCCTTTTTTATTTTTTATTTTGAAACAGGGTCTTGCTAGATTTCTGAGAGTCTTGCTAAATTGCTGAGACTGGTCTGGAACCTGTGATCCTCCTGTCTCAGCCTCCCAAGTCCTGGGATTGCAGACATACACCACCATACCTGACTGACTATCTATCTATCTATCTATCTATCTATCTATCTATCTATCATCTATCTATCTATCATCAATATATTATCTGTTTATTTTTGTGATACTGGGGACTGAACCTAGGGATATTCTACCCCTGAGCTACACCCAAGATCTTTTTTACTTTGAAACAGGGTCTCACTAAGTTACCGAAGGCCTTACTAAGTTGCTAGGGCTGGCAGCAAATCTGCTATCCTCTTGTTTCAGCATTCCAAGTACTGGGATTTCAGGCATATGACACCATGCTCAGCCTATTTTTAAATATTGTTTTATTATTATTATTTTATTGGTGCATTGTAATCATACATCTTTGTGAGGTACAAGCTGGTAGAGGCATACATGCACACAGATCTCAGTTAACCCTTCCCCAATTCCCACTCCATTCCCTCCCCTCTCCCCCTCTTTTTTTATTCACTCATAGGAATTATTTCTCTAGCTGGATACTAGACCATTATCAGATGCATAATCATAATTTGCAAATGTGTTCTCCTGTTTTGTGTGTTGTCTTTCATTTTCT
The DNA here is from genome assembly GCA_004027655.1 of Graphiurus murinus. NCBI lineage: Eukaryota > Metazoa > Chordata > Mammalia > Rodentia > Gliridae > Graphiurus > Graphiurus murinus. Next base: position 7,030 of record PVLC010030586.1, on the reverse strand, counting down.
TTTTTTTTTTTTTTTTCGGTACTGGGATTGAACTCAGGGGCATTCTACCTCCGAGCTATACCTCCAGCCCTATTTTTTATTCTTTATTTTGAAACAGGGTCTCACTAAGTTGTGGAGTGCCTCACTAGGTAGCTGAGGCTGGCCTCTAACCCGGATCCTCCGGTCTCAGCCCCCCAAATGCTGGGATTACAAGTGTGCGCCACCACACCTGGCTTGTCTTTCACTTTCTTGATATTTAATTTTGATGAAGTCCAATTTACCTGTTACTTTTGTCACTAATGTTTTTGGTGTTACATTCAAGTATAATACTAGATTTTAATCACCCCATTTACCTTAAGAGGTCTATATCTTTTAGTCCAATTCTGTTACTTAGTGATGGAAGGGAGTCAAAGGTGGGAGGAATTGGAATACAATGAAGTTGAAAAATCATAGGATGTAAAGTCTTACTATTGAGTCCAATTCTTCTATTATGGGAATTAGAAATTTAAACTTTCCAAGCCTCAGTTTCCTTTCTGGAAAATGGGGTAATAATAGTTCCCATTTCATAAGGTTATTGCAAAGTTTGAATCAGTTCTTGTGAAAGGGCATAGGAGGCCAGGTTCAGTGGTACACACTCAGGAGGCTGAGGCAGGATGGTTGCAAGTTCAAGACAAGCCTGGGAAACAATTTTTATTGAAATAACTCAACCTAAAATTTTGCCACTTTATTCACCATCAAAAGTAAAAACCCACGGTTTGTAATTGGCATAATTATATTTCCCAATGTGGAAAATTTAACAAATATTAAAACACCTTAAAAAAGGTATAATATCTGGGCATGGTGGCCCACACCTGTAATCCCAGTACTTGGGAGGCTAAGACAGGAGGATTGCAGGTTTGAGGATAGCCTTAGCAACTTTAGTGAAATCCTTAACAATTTAGGAAAACCCTGTTTCAAAATAAAGAATAAATTAAGGTTAGGAGTGTAGCTTGAAGGTAGAATGCCCCTGGGTTGACTCTCCAGTTCCTGCCCCAAAGTATAATAATTCTATGCTGTGAAACGTTTACTTTAAGCTACAGCTTTTTATTTTAGTTATTTTTAACTTGCAATCCCCAAACACCATTTAAGGAATCTTACTAAGGAGAGAAGACTAAACAATGCCTTAGGGGGATACAAAGATGAAAAACATAATTTCTTTCACCAAAAACATGGCAATTTATCAGGTGGTTTAGAAGTAAGATGCCATCACTAACAGAATGAGAATGAGATATAAAAACTTTCAATCACTACTCATGTTGATAAAACAATTTGTGGAGTGACAGCCCAAGTTAGGAATCAGCCAGAAGTGTTTTAAGTAGTACTTACTTAGTGCTTATGTATGCTAAGTAGCTTTCTAAGTACTTCACAGGGGTGGTAACTCATCAGTCACCACAACAACCTTATGAGGTAAAAGCTTTTCCTTTCCCTTTAATGGCAGAACAAACTGAAGTACCAACAACTAGTAATTTAGATGAGATTAGAACCCAAGCAGTGTGGCCAAGGATGGTAGTCTTTATCTACTGTTCTATCCTGCAGTCAATTCAAATAGAGATTGTCAGTGCAGTAGCTTTGTAATTTCTAGAAGCTCTGGCTCTTCAAAATGCTCCAAACATGGGATATTATAATGTAACTAATGTAGACAAATAAACGATTCAACAGTTTTATTTTTCTCTTTTAACAAAGGGGTGGGGGGAGAAACTACCACCTTTGTCTATGATTTACTCTAAAATAAAATTCTACATTAAAAATATATAATCTAGTGTGCTGAATTATATGGTTTACATAATGTATAATAATGACATGGGTGTTCCAAAAAATGTTATGTCCTATATAGGGGAAAAATGTGGCTTTCATGTTTTCTGGGAAGCAATTATTTTGCAAATAACTTTTTATAGCATAATAATTGTTTATTGACCTATTGTGATTAATATCCCACCCACTTACTAGAATGAAATTCTGATTTATAACATTTAGAAAATTGGTCTTGGTGGAAAAACGCATCTTTAAATTAGTGACTGGGACACAGTCAGTTTTGTAGGGCCTGAAGTTTATATAATATGGGGGACTTCTTTAAGAAAAAAATTACAAAATTAGATGCAAATAGTGCATATTGAATTAATATAGGACATTAAAGTGATAGACCCTGAAGTTTCAGTTTTGTTAACTTCATGGTACATCTACTACTTCAGATAGCAACTAAATAATAAAAAAAAAAAACATAAGAATGAAATAATCTCTGAAAAAAAAAATTTCACTTTTTTCCTCCAGAAGAAAATATCTCTCTGATTTTGCTCCCTCCCCCTTTCTATTTTTGCATTGTCTGGAAAAATCCTATTCCCCATGGATCTTTCCATTTGTGAGTAGAGAAAGAAGAGAGATTAGTGATTTACTCCGGGAAGCTGAAGCCTGCCAGGGCCAAATCTGGACTCTTTCCATTTATACTCTCAGCATACAAATTTGGAAAAATACTATTTTGTGTACCCACATGAATAATCTCTTTTTCTAGTCTCTTTATTCTTATTTTGCTAGAGAAGAGATTAAGGTCAGAGGCATTTAAAACCAAATCAGAGCATAATGCTCAAATTCCTGATTATAAAACATCATTTAACCTTGCAAACCAGTAGCAATGTGGAAAAATATATCATGTTTGACATTAGATAAACTGGACCATTTGAAGTTGTCTTTTTTTTTCTAGACATACTCTATTTTTGTTTTCCAAAGGAGTTGTAATTTTGAGAAACCCACTTTGCTCAGCATTGGTCTTTCACATGTTTTTCTCCCTCTTATTTCTGTCTTTAATGTCATCATCATAAAAATGGACGTCAGTCAGATGGGAGGAATAAGATAGCTTGACCACTTGGATCTTCAAGTTTGGCTCTTAAAGTCCTATGGCTTCGACATGTTTTGAAATATATAAAAGTAAATAATATTTTTAAGCTTCATGTTCCTTTTCTTCCCTCTGTGTTTGGCTCTTACTAAGTTATAAAAGAACATATGGAGGTTAATAAAACATAAGAAAAAAATTTTGGAACTTGACATTGGGCTGTGTGATCAATGATTTCCCATGTGTCTAGAGTAATAATTCACTTACCTTGTAGCTATAATCACAATTCTTAAGTACTTTCTACTTGCTAGCCACCATACTTATAATTCATACCTAATCATCAAAATAATCCATCAAGGCAGGCATTATTAGCTCCATCTTACAAAGGAGTACACTACGGTTTAGAAAGATTAATGTAATCCCAGCACTTGGGAGGCTGAGACAGGAGGATCCAGGTTCACAGCCAGCCTCAGCTCCTTAGTAGGACCCTTCACAACTTAGTGAGACCCTGTTTCAAAATAAAGACTTAGAAACAGGGCTGGGGGTGTAGCTCAGAGGTAGAATGCCCCTGAGTGTAATCCCCAGTACCACCACCACCAAAAAAAAAAAAAAAAAAATTAAATGACTGTGCAGGTGACACATTAATAGCAGAGTTAGGATTCAGTGGATCCAGTAACTCCAAGGCTAACCCCCTGTCGTCATATGTGACCTTTCAGATTTAAAATATTTAATCTGAATATTAAACTGTTAAAAACATTTTTGTGTCATCCTGTAGTGGTGGCCAGCAACAAGGCAGTGGGCGGGGTGCGGGTGTGCTGGTGAGGGAGGAATGTTTTGGTTCTCAAATGGTGGCGTGCAGATGGAGGAGCTGCTTAAGGCAGCTTCCACATTAACTGGGATGTCTGAAAGAGAAACAAACAGGATGGTATTATTCCTGGAGGGTGTTTTGTTTATAACTTGGGACAAAATTAAGCTCTTGAGTTCCTGTTTACTCTTTGAGCAAAGTGTGTCTGGGCTCCACCTCATTTCCTTGACCCCTCTCCTCTGCTCCAGAGACCAGCTTTGTTCTGCAACAACTTGAAGTGCATTTTGTCTCGCACAGAGATGGCAAAGGGTATTCCTTCCACGGGGTTCTCTCTTGCCCTCCTTCTCTCTTCCAGCTGCCCCTTTTGCCGAAGGTTCAGATCTCTTCCACTTCATTTCCGCAGGGCCTGTTTTCTGTCTGACTTTGGGGACTGGGCTGCCTCCCTTTGCTCCACGAGCCTGAAGCTCTGTATCCCAAGATGTAGGACCCACACTCCTTTAATGCCACCTCCTTCCTTCTGTAAGCGACATAAGAACCTAGATCACTTTTTTTTTTGCTAATTCACTGCGGGCACTAGACAGCCCACAGTGAATAGTGCCAAAAGTCTTGTTGACTGAATGTTGTTTGAGGGAAATGTCATTCCAGGCAGAGAAAACAAGAGCAGGCAGTATGAAGATAGGAAAGTGTGCAGTGCGTGTTAGTGGTTATTTATTAAATTAAAAACGGATGTCTTATTAAAGTAAATGCCTGTTTTTTTCACATATAGCTTAATTCAATTTTACAGTAATTAAATTCACTTCTAAAATTTAGTTAACTCAGTGTGAAATTAGTTATAATTAAATTTACATTTAAATGTATGGAAATAGAAGCCAGGCACAGTGGTGCATGCCTATAATCGCAGAACTTGGGAGGCTGAGACCGGAGGATCGAAGGTTTGAGGCCAGTCTCAGAAACTCAGCAAGATCCTGTTTCAAATATAGTGCTCCTGGTAACCTTTTTTTTTGTAATTTCCCAATTGCAAGGATACGACATTCGAGGCCACAGAGAGTCAAGTGCTCATTCAGATCAGCGTTAAGTCCCTGCCTCCCTGCGGAGCTGTGACAGGGCCTGGGCCGTAGGTCAGGAGGTCCAAGTCTTTGCACTGGGTGCATGAAGGACTTGTGCACCGCGTGTTCTGCTGAGCAGCAGCCTTCAGGGTCTCCTCACTCATCCACCACCCTCCCAACGCCTGTCACCTCTGTATCAGCTATCATTCCTGCTTTCTTCCAGGAACTGTACTGGGTGATGGGTTAGAAACAAAAGGCAGCACAATGAGTGAGATGAAGATCACAGTAAGTGTGACTTAATGTGGGAAAAGCGCTAGATAGCTGGGCGTGGCGCACGCTTGTAACCCCAGCATTTGGGAGGCTGAGACCAGAGGATCCGGGTTCGAGGCAAGCCTCAGCTACCTAGTGAGGCACTCCACAATTTAGCGAGACCCGATTTCAAAATAAAGAATAAAAAATAGGGCTGGGGGTGTAGCTCAGAGGTAGAATGCCCCTGAGTTCAATCCCTAGTACGGCAAAAGAAAAAAAAAAAAAGCGCTAGACTTAACAGGAGGCCTCCTGTGAACGGAGGCAGGGGGATTGATGCCAGGGAGGCTTTCTTTTTCAATTTTCTTGTTTTGAGGGGTACTAGGAAATTGAAACTAGAAGCGTTCTATCTCCAAGCTACACCCTCAGCCCATTCTATTGTATTTTATTTTAATTTTCAAACAGGGTCTTGCTAAATTGCCGAGGCTGCCCTCGAATCTGCGATCTTCTTGTCTCAGTCTCCCAAGTACTGGAAATACGGTCGTGTGCCTCCACACCCAGATCAGGGGAGGCTTTCTGAATGCAGTGAGAACAGATTAGAGTTTGCTGTCAGTGTGGTGTAAGCAAAAAGAAAGTGCAAAGTCTCCGAAGTACCGCGCATGCCCGAGTGTGGGCCTGGGGCGTGGAGAGAAGGGAGATGTGACGAGGGAAGCCTTCCAGGGCCACAATGCGTCCTCCTCAGAGGCCAAAGGACAACCGTGAGATCCAAGAAAAGGCATACTTCCCGGTCGGTCCCGGCTTTGGGTCTTTCCTCTGCGCCGCTTACACTGGGAGTGAGGCCAGTTGGTGGCACTTGTTCTGCCCCCTTGTGGTTATTGGAGGGAATGAAAAAGGAGGTGCCCTTGTCTTCGAGCAACTAGTTTTTTTTGTTTAGGAGAGATTTATTGTGTGGCACTAAGCATTTGAAATATGTAGTTTATTTCTAGACCTTCAGTGTTGCAACATGGGGAAAACAGGGCACATGCTGTGGAAAATTATAGTTTGGAGATTTAGGCTAATAATTTAATTTTCAGTGTGCAGGCCCATTATCTGCCTTCTTGCTGGTGCTGGTGTCTGTGTCAGTCACCAACAGAGACTGCCGCCCCTGGAAGCAGGCGCCGGGTCTTCAGCCACTTAGTGATACAACAAGTCTCTTTTTCACACAGAGTTTCTTCTATATGCTAGGTGCTAGGAGAGAGAGGAAGGGATGTATTCTTAGCCCCTAGGAGCTTGGGTGGTAAATGAATACCCCGTTATTCCTCTGTAGATCTTCCCACCCCACTGCCTTATTTTATTTTTTATTTTTGTGGTACTGAGTATTGAACCCCAGAGGCATTCTACCTTCGAGCTATACCCCCAGCTCAATTTTATTTCTTACTTGGAAACAGGGTCTCACTAGGTTGATGAGAGTCTCACTATTTGCTAAGGCTGTCCTTGAACCTGTAATTCTCCTATGTCAGCCTCCCAGTTACTGGGATTACAAGCATGCACCACCATGTCTGGCCATACTTTTTAATTAAAAACAAATTTTTTTTTAATACTGGTGTTGAACCTAGAGGCATTCTACCTCTGAGCTACACTCCAGCCCTATTTTATTTTTTTTGAAACAGAGTCTCACTAAGTTGCTGAGGGACCTCACTAATTTGTTGAGGCTGTCCTCCAACCTGCGATCCTCCTGTCTCAGCTTCCCAAGTACTGGGATTACAAGCGTGAACCACCACACCCAGCACACATGACACTTTGACTTAGGATTTTACTACTTTATGACAGTGTGAAAGCCGTATACTTTCAGTAGAACTCATACTTCAAATTTTTATTCTTTCCTGGGCTCTGATATATGGCATAATACTTTCTCTTGATGTTGGTCAGTGGCATAGGACTGTAACTCCAGTCAGCTGCATGATTAAGAGTGGAAACATGGACACTCAACAGCATACTGATTGCTAAGTCCTGGTGTTCTGTGGGTTAGGTGTATTAAATGGATTTTCAATGTAGGATGTTTTCAACTTTTATTGGGTTTATTGGAAGTAACCCCCTGGTAAGTTGAGGAGC
>PVLC010030585.1:0-19394 GCA_004027655.1 Graphiurus murinus | reverse complement strand
GGATCAGGTCCCCTCCAGGAAACCGTCAATGGGTCCTTCCACCTGGCTTCAAGTGCCCTGTATGACATGATCCCGGTCCAGTGGCGCTGGAGCAGTGATGAATGTGAGTCCTTTGAAAAATTTAAAATATTGAGTGTCAGGAGCGCCTTCCTGAGCTGGTCATGGGGGGAGAGAGCTCCCCCATTTGTTTTGTAAGCTGTTTTTAGGGTGCAGTTGGTTCGTTCTACAATTGCCTGTCCTTGGGGGTTATGGGGAAGGCCTGTAGTATTGGTCATGCTCCATCTCTTGAGGGACTCTTGAAAGGACTGCCCAATAAAGTAAGGTCCATTATCTATTTTTAGCTGGTCAGGCAGGCCTAGAACTGCAAAGCATTGAAGCAAATGATTGATGGCATGTTTAGACTTTTCCCCTGCATGAGCAGTTGCCCAGCAGGCATGGGAGAAGGTGTACACCCTAACAAAGACATATTTGAGTCTCTCAAAGGATGTGACATGGGTAACATCGGTCTGCCAGAGGTTGTTGGGGTATAGGCCTCAGGGATTGACTCCCTGCTGTTGAAGTGGAAGGGTCAGTAGGAATGGCTGGCAGGTTTAACAGGTCTGGATAATCTTTTTGAGATCTTTAACTGGTACCTGTGGAAATTTGTGATGAAGCCCTCTCCAGTTTGCATGGGTGAGGCCATGGAGGTTTGTAGCCTCAGCCAGGGAGTAGCAAGCGATAGTGCCCGTAGTGGCCAACCTATCATCGAGGGAGTTGCCCTCTGCTAGGAAGCTCGGAAAGGATTGGTGGTCTTGCAGGTGTTGGAGGAACAAGGGGGCTGTTCTCTGTTTAAGCAGGTTCTGGGCCTGGATCAGAAGAGGGGTTATGGGGTTTTCATCCAACCTGATGTAGGCATCGGCTAAGGTGGGCAGGAGGTGAACAACATAAAGACTATCCGAGAATAGGTCGAAAGAGACCTGAATCTCAGCCAGTGCCATAACTACAGCATAGAGTTCTTTGAACTGGGTGGAACCTTGGTTCTGGCGAACAATCCTGGCGGGTGGGGCATGGCACCAGCCCGGGGCATATAAAACTATGGCTGCTCCTGCTTTGCCACCATCAGTAAACACAGTGGGACCATTGGGGTCAGGTGCATTAGCAAATAGTCAGCCGGGCGGGCATTCCCAGGCTAAGCGGGAAAAGGAGGACGCCCACTTGTAGAGCCCGTAGTGGCAGCTCAATTCTCCCAGGAACCCTTCTAGAGCAAGGGCTAACCTGCTTTCAAGTCAGGTGAAATCTGTCAATTGAAAGGGAACGATGGCCGACGCTTGTAATCCCAGCATTCGGGAGGCTGAGACCGGAGGATCCGGGTTCTCGGCCAGCCTCAGCTATCTAGTGAGGCACTCTGCAACTTAGTGAGACTCGGTTTCAAAATAAAGAATAAAAAATAGGGTTGGGGGTGTAGCTCGGAGGTAGAATGCCCCTGAGTTCAATCCCCAGTACTGCAAAAAAAAAAAGAAAAGAAAGAAAGGGAACGATGATGACCAGGGATCACATCCGAAGAGCCGGATGGACAAGTCCCGCCCTTTAATGATGCAGTCAGCTATTTGATCTGGGGCAGAGTATACTCGAGGGGCTCCCCCAATAGAAAGGTGTAGCCAGTGTAAGGGCTCCCCCTCCTGTGAGAGGAGGGCAGTATAGACTGGACTTCCACCGAGCACAGCAAGGTGGACAGGAAGGGTAGGGTCAAAGTGCTTAAGGGTTGAATTATTTATGGCTCTCTGTATATTGTTTAGAGCAGCCAGGTGTTCTGCAGAGAGGGTCACCTTGGAAGAGAGGTCAAGCCCTTTGACTAACTCAAAGAGCGGTAGCAACTCAGCCATAGAGATGGGAATCCATGGTTGCATCCAATTGATCTCCCCAAGCAGATGTTGTAATTGCGGGAGTGTATATTTGTCCTGGATTTTTAGCTGACGCTTAGCGGAGGAAACCACATCTAAGTCTAGGGTTGTGCCCAGTATTTTGAATGGGGCCACCCTTTGAATCTTTTCTGGGGCCACTTGGAAACGGGAACTTTTAAGCAATTCAGAGCACTCTAAGTAAAGCTCACTGAGTCTGGAGGGACATGAGGCTCCCAGGATAATGTCGTCCATGTAGACATATAGAAGCACATTGGGGCATCCAAACAAAGGGGAGAGAATTCTGGACATATAGTCCTGGCAGATTGAGGGGCTGTTGGCCATGCCCTGGGGTAGGACTGTCCACTCAAATCTCTGGTCAGGTCCTCGGAAATTTAATGATGGGATAGAGAAATCAAACTTTTTGGTATCCCCAGGGTGCAAGGGAATTGAGAAAAAGCAATCCTTGACATCTATAATTACTAGATAGTGGTCACAAGGAACGGCAGGCACCTAAAGCATCCCTCTCTGGGGAGTGCCAAAGGGAATCATTTGTTCATTGATTTTTCTCAAATCTTGTAGCATTCTCCATTTACCACTAGATTTTTTTGATTACAAACACTGGAAAATTCCATGGGCTGTTAGAGCATTTTAGGTGCCCTGCCTGGACCTGTTGTTCAATGATAACATGCAACTGCTGGAGCTTAACAGTTGGGAGTGGCCACTCCTCCACCCATACGGGGGTCCCGGGGTCCATTGTATTTTAGGGACCCCTTGTGGGGCAGTGGCCTTTAGGATTGGGGGTGAGGGTGAGGGTGAGAAAGAGGGAGGCCTTTTCTCATTTCCTCAAAGGTTGGGTCATCTCCATAATTGGGGTGACACTTCCTCCTGCCAGAGAACTGCTGCTGGTACCCTTCCTCGTCTAAGAGGTCACCACAAAAGCTTCTGTGATCAGTGGTGATATAGGCCTTGGCATTCCCCAGGATATCCTGACACAAGAGATTAGCTGTTAACCCAGATGCCACTAGGGGTCTGACTTCTCCTGTACTGCCTGGATGTCCATTGTACCCATCCTGCAATCTGTTGAGATCCTGTTTGCCCCCCCACTCCAAGGAGCGGGGGGGGCCGGGGATCAGTCTCCAATTAGGAGGGACCTCTCCCTTTCTCAGGACAGTCCTATCTGCTCCAGTATCAACGAGACACTTAAAGGTTTTGCCCCCGATGGTGAGTGTCATTTTTGGTTGAATTCCTGGGTGATTGGGACAGTCCAATGGGCCTGGGACAGGAGATTCCCCTTATTTAACGGGGCTGGGGGGTGCCCCTCATCTAATTTAAAGGTTCACCTTTGAGATCAGTCTTAGAGCGGCAGTCTCTGGCCCAGTGAAATCTCTTTCGACACTGTGGGCAGGAGGTTTTTGGAAGGCGTTGTTGACTCCACGGGGGGAGGGGGGGGACCCCAGGGGCCCTTCCCTGTCTGTTAGGACATTCCCTCTTTAAGTGCCCCTCTAGGCCACACCTGAAACAGGAGTGGCTCCTTCCTGGAAAGGCCTGTTAGAGAGTGTTTATTAGGAACCCCAAATCTTCTCTGTGCTATTCCCTTTGGGACACTTGAATCGCGGACATCATGGCCTGTGACTGATGGGAGTGAGTGCCAATGTCTTTGGTAGCTATTATCCAACGCTCCTTAGTCCTATCCCTTAAGCCAGAGCAGGCAAGTTTATGATCTTGGTTCATGCCCTCCCAAACCAGCATCTTTACAAAATGTTCCCTGAGCTCCCCCGGGGGGAAATTTGCATTGTATGCTTTTTTCTACCCTGTTGATGAAACTTGAAAGGTCTTCCCCAGACCTTTGTGTGATGCCTGCGATAGGGGACTCTGTGGGGCCTTCTTCCAGTTTTTTCCAAGTGGCTAGTCCTATAGCCCTAAACTGTTTCCGATAAGGGGGTTGGGGGGGATGGCGACCTGTTGTAGGCCAAAGGAGAATTGATCAGTCATTCCAGTAAGCATCCCAACAGTAATGGGAATGACCAGGTCATCTTGCTGGTTCCTCTCAGCCTGTTGCTGACATTCTTCTCTAAAAAGGGCACACCATTTAATGTATTGTGGGTCCAGGAGGACAGCCTGAGCAAAGGTCCTCCAATCCTGTGTCATGTAATTTTGGTAAGCGAGTCCCTGGAGGATTGTCTCAGCCCATGGAGAATTGGGGCCAGCCTCCAGGACGACCTTTTTAAGCTCCTTTAGATCACTGGGCTCCCAGGGGTACCAGGGCGCAGGCCTATTACCCCCAGGGTTAACGTTAACTGGGTAAAGGTGACAAATGGGGGGGGCAGCTGGTTCCACCTGGAGGCCCTCCCCACCTTGGGGAGGGGGAAGGAGAGAGAGACTCCGCCCTGTCACTCAATGACCATCAAAACCAATTCAGTCTTTGTGCCCAAATTTGGTGAGCCTGACGGAGCACGTGGCTCCAGGTAGGGTAGGGGGCAAAAGCCTCCCGAAGGGGGTTGGAGGGCCCTTTCGGAGCAGAACTATGTCCCAGGACCTCAGGTTGCTGGGGTAAAGAGGGGTAGAAGCAAGATTGAGGCTGAGGAGCACTCCCAAACGGGTCAAGGGGTTTTTCCTCAGGAAGCTTATCAGGCAACTCTGAAGAATCATGCCCCGACAATGTTGAGGGGGGATCGGGGGGACAGGGGTACCTGACTGTACTTCCGGAGGGGGGCGAATGATGGAAGACAGCATTGGGCTGTGCCTCTCTTGAGCTGGGGGATTTGGACGAGGAGAAAAATAGCTTTTGAGCGCTGCGAGAGTGGGGTACACTCCCAGAGGTGGAACCTCCCCACGGTTGATATGGTCCTTGTGGACCAACTGTTCCACCCGATCCCAGGTGCTCCAGTCAAAGAGGTTACTCTCAGGGAGCCATGGGGTGAACACCCCAAGCCTTAGTGGCCTGGGACTGTCAATTTGAGTCCCTGATTTTTCAGCAGAACTCTGAGTGAAGAGAAGGGTCATTTTTAGAGGAAGACTGCCCCATATCTTATGGGGGTACACTCACCCAAAGTCAGATTAGCTCGTCAGTGGAATCCTGGGCGCCTCACACAGGGCACCAGATGTTGCATCCTACACAACATGGGATAGACCAAGCGGACCAGCCGCCTTCACCTGCCGGGCCGAGCGAGAAGGAGAGTGTCGACAGCCAGGCCCACCACTCTGAGGAGTCGAGATAACTCCCCAAAAAACCACACCAAGCCGGGAGTCTAGTCAGTGATCAGGCACTGCAGTATATCAGCTTTATTCGAACAAGCAATAGTATATATAGGAATGTCAGATAAGGAGGTGAAGCTGGGGCAGGAGCTAATGGGAGCAGATCTCGTCACCAGTTACTGGGGGGAGGGAGGGAGGCCGTTTCTTGACCCACCAGTTTTCCTAGGGCGGAGGGGTCATATTTGATCAAAAAGGGTCAGAGCCTGTGAGTGCCAAATGCCACACGACATGGGGTGCCCCTATACCAAGCCATCTCCCACATATGCTCTGGTGTCTCGGCTCCATGGTTAGCTGTTCTCGCCCGTCGCCTCCCCTCACTTTTTGCTCCCTTTTCTCATAGCTTTCAAAAGTGTGGTGGTGTCATTCTGTTTCTTTGGCATGCAGTCTGAGTGTGATGGGGTGTTGTCACCTGTTTCTTGACAGTTTTGCTTTCATTTAAAATCTCCATCTCACAAATAAGGAAATGAGGCTCAGATATTTCTTCAAGTACTATAGTGAGGATTAAATAGCACATCTCTCAGCCCACACCAACCCATGGCCACATCGGAAAGGTGTGTCCACCCCACCCCACCCCCAAACAGGCCATTCTTTGTGCCTGAGGATTTTCTTTTTGGTGTGCGTACTCTGAGTGCAAACATCACACCTGGACCTTCCCCAGAATACAGCTGACCAGGCGTGCTGACAACATTGCCTCTTGTAATTCCTGTTTCTCTCTCTCTCTCTTTTTTTCTCTCTCTCTCCCCCTTCCTAGGCTTCTCTACCAACGGCTCAGTGCCAACAATGGGCAATTGCTGCTTTGGCTTCAAGCAACGGATGTTGCAGAGGCTGCAGATCTTGCCTGTGTTGCTTATAATCCGCATCTTTCTGCCGCACCGTAAGATCAAAGATTTCCGAGTGGTGGTGGTCGGCTCTGCTGGTGTAGGCAAGAGCTCCCTGGTACATAGATGGGTTCGAGGCACCTTCCATGATGCATATTTGCCGACGATCGAAAATACCTTCCGCCAGCTGATGGGGTACAGCCGCCGCATGGGTGTCCTGCAAATCACTGACACCGCTGGCAGCCAGCGGTACCCTGGTCTGAAGCGCCTCGCCATTGCCAGGGGGCACGCCTTCATCTTGGTCTACTCAGTCACCAAGAAGGAAACTCTGGAAGAGTTGAAGCCCTTCTATGAGTTGATCCGGGAGATCAAAGGTGATGACCTACATAAGTTCCCCATCGTACTGGTGGGCAACAGAAGCGATGAAAGCCCCCGAGAGCTGACCCTGAGGGATGGGATCACCTGCGCGCAAGAATGGAATTGTGCCTTCATGGAGACCTCCGCCAAGGAAGATGTCAATATTCAGGAGCTGTTCTGCATGCTTCTGAACTACAGGAAGAAGCATGCCACCTGCCTCCAGAAGAAATCCTGGATGACCAAGGCCATTGAGAAGCTGCTTGAGAAGTATGGAGATATGTGAGCTCATCCGGTGTCCTTTAGAACATAGAAAACATGGACTAATCACAGTGTAACGTGTAACATGTACATGATTGTTTCTTGTGCTGTGTTTTTATCTGTAACAACTAGATGTCAATAAATGACACAAGTTGATAACTTTAATTTTCCCCAGGCAAAACAATTCAGATTGTTAAAACATTGGAATGGGAAGAGGAGGAGAAGGAGGGGGAGGAGGAGGAAAGAAAAAGTACCACCATGCGTTCAAAGTAAGACCTTTAATAATAATTTAATAAAATAAAATGTTTTAAGACAATAAAATGCCAAACTGAATTCAAATGTGCCACAGCCCCTTTTACAACCCTGTTTTTGAGTATTACTGTTAAATATTTCAAATCTTATAAATACCTGATTGTATCTTTCCATTGTGTATTTAATCATTAAGAAATGTGCTTTGGAACAAAAGCCTTGACAAATTTCTCTGGGTTAGATATACTAAAAAAGCTTTAAAAATGAATATTCTGTAGCTGATCATTGAGGGAGCAGAGAAAATTGTAAAAGTGGAACTTGTTCATCAAAGTTGTGCTAGTTATTTCCTGTCATATAAAAATATTTAGGTACTCCATAGAGCAGTTTTTTTTTTTATAACTGCAATAGTCCCTTAACTTAATAAAGCTTTTGATGTATGCAATTGGCTGTCAACTTTTCATTGTCTGTTGAAAAAGAAATTCTATCATTGCACTAATATTTAAACCACATCTATGAAAGGTTGTAATAACTTCACACATGGATGCCTCTGCCCTTTTGTATTAGCAGTGGAAGAGAGAGGGGCTTAAGGGGTCCCTGCAATGCAATGCTGTTTTGTATCCATAACTTCCCCCTGTCTGACATCCGTAATTCCAGGCATCTTTGAAGAGGATGCTCAGTGTGTTGCTGTCTCAGAAGAGGAAGGTGAAAAGCAGATCTCACCTTTCTGCTGCCTCAAAAGTCTTTACTCAAGAAATACTGATTATAGAGAGAATGGTGATAAAGGGAGAGATGGGAGTGGTTTGAAATTTTAAAAATTCCTCCAGAAGGGAGGTTTCCAACAAGAGCTGAACTGGAATTAGAGACTGGCGATAGTGAGTTTTGAGGTTTTAGCCTATGGCCGATGGTAAAGCTATAAGGAGGCAGGGTTAAAAGATTGAGGAGAGATGGAACTGGAAAACATTAAGTGAGATTACTCAGTCACAAAAAGTAAAAAAATCATATGCTCTCTCTAACATGCAGAAGCTAGGGAGAAAGTGGGTCATAAGAGGGACTCCAGACAAAGAAGGAGAAACCTTAGATGAGCAAAGAAGGTGACTTAACTGAAGGTGATGGGGGAGAGGACACCCTAATGCACATGATGTACTTTCACAAACATATCAAAGTCAATCACTAAACTGAACTTGAGAAGGAGGGAGGAGGTAATGGGGCAGGAATTGGGGAAGGGTTAAATGGGAGATGTGTACATGTATGCCTCTACAAGCTTGTATCTAACAAAAATGTATGATTACAATGCACCAATAAAAAGTAAAATAAAACAAAGTTAAAAATTAAAAAAAAAAAAAAAGATTGAGGAGAGAGCCCTGGGGAACATAAGCACTCAGAAAGCTTCTCACAAAGAGGAAACGCTAAAGGAAGCTTAAAAGTGATCAAAAGATACAAGGAAACTTATAGTGTGTATTAGTAAGTGCTGAGAGATGTATTCTAAGAAAAAGCATCTAGTCTGTAAAAGCCAATACTAATAAGAACAAGTTGATGAAGAATGAGGATTAGAGGGTATTGCTCAAATTGAGCAATTCAGAGAGATTTCTGGTTCCAGTAAGAGTATGTAGCTCCATTCCTCCCAAGTACTCTCTTACAACTAACATAATCCTGGACATAAATAAGCAAAGAGAAATACTTAACAGAGGGGAAAAGGTAGATTGTCTAGGAACTTTGGAATGTAGGGAATGTTGTGATGGTGATTTCTCTAAGTGTCCTTATTGTCTCCCCTACATCCAAGACAAGATGCTACAGACCTCTTCAGACCAAAACTGCCACAGGCACAGACCAAAAATAAATAAACAATGTGGGGTGGGGGCAAGAAAAGTATATTCTCCCAAACCAAAAAACCAAGAAAAGGGTGGTTTAATAATAAGAAACCTTTTTGGCATTACCTGCCCTACTCCAGATAAACACCAATGACAACCATCCCTTCCTGTTCCCTCTCCCCAGAAGGAGCTGGTCTTCCACCCTACCCTACCCTGTGCCACAGAAGCAAGTAAAGGTGGTTTGATTGCCCCTTCTGATATTGTGAGCCACAAGACAGAGCCGGAAGCTAATCCCCTATTCCAGATTCCTTACAGTTCTTCCCTGCTGGCAGAGTAATATCAGTAGGGCTGAACAGAGAGCTAATGCTCTGAATCCCTCCCAGGTGGGGTCGGCA
This sequence comes from Graphiurus murinus, assembly GCA_004027655.1. Lineage (NCBI taxonomy): Eukaryota > Metazoa > Chordata > Mammalia > Rodentia > Gliridae > Graphiurus > Graphiurus murinus. The sequence continues at coordinate 10,374 of PVLC010030585.1, read as the reverse complement.
GTTGCTTGGCTGCATTAAGGTGAAGCAGAGCAAGTCAGAGCTCCATCACCCCAGTCCCTGTGATCAGGAGGGCGCAGTAGGAGGGGAGTCCCCATGCACACCTGGCCTCAGTGAGAATGCATAAGTCTATGTAAGGTGGAGCTAGTGGGTCTTTCACTCCCTCCTCATAATCCATCCCTGCGAGTCACTGGAGAGCTGAACTTACACTGCAATGAGGCAGTGCAATTCTGTGTCCACTATTGCTAGGAAGAATTCTGTGGGATTGAGAAGGGAGTTGAACGTCTACTCTAGCCTTCTTCAAAGAGGCACTATGAGTCAGTACTAAAAAAGAAAAGTATAAGTATTAAAAAAATCCGAGACAGGCATAGTGGCACACATTTGTAATCTTGGGAGGCTGAGACAGGAGGATCGCAGGTTCATGATCAGCCTCAGCTACTTAGACCCTCCACAACTAGTGAGACCCTGTTTCAAAATAAAGAATAATAACTAAAAAAAAAAAGGGCTGGGGTTGTAGCTCAAAGGTAGAATGCCCCTAGATTCAATCCCCAGTTACACACACACACACACACACACACACACACACACACACACAAATACAGTGTTTAAAAAATCCAGAGCTTTATCGCATAATAATCCACTAGATTATACCTAGAGCACAATAGAAAATCATTCATCAAACCAAGAACCAGAAAAATGGCAAATTGAGTTAAAAGAGAAATTAATAGACACAAACACCAAGATGTATCCGATTTTGGAATTATCTGAAGAGAATTTAAAAACAATTATGAATTCTCATCAAGAAATTAAAAAATAGAGCCTGGTGCAGTGACACATGCCTGTAATTTCAGTAATTGAGAGGCTGAGACAGGAGGATTGCAGGTTTGAGGACAGTCTTAGCAAGTAGTGAGACTCTCATCAACCTAGTGAGACCCTATTCCAAAAATATAAATAAAACATAGTTGGGGTATAGCTCAGAGTTAGAATGCCCCTGGGTTCAATCTCTAATAACACACACACACACACACACAAATTAAAAATTAAAAAGCCTCAGCATAGAAGTAAAAACTATAAAGAGAATCAAGTAGAAACTACAGAAGTGAAAACTATGATCACTAAATCAAACATTTCAATTCATAGGTTCACTAGTCAAGTAGAGCTGACAGAGGACAGAATCAGTGAATTTGAGGACGAATGAACAGAATCTACTCAATCCAAATCCAACCAACAAAGGGAAAGCAGAATAAAAAGAAATTAAGAATCTCAAAAGCATGCATGACAGTCATGAGAGTTCCAACATTCATATTACTGGAGCTCCAGAAAGGGGGTAGGAGTTATCAGGATTATGTACCTGTGTATAAGCTGTGAAAGTGGAGAAGGAGGGTGGGCATGGATCCTTTACACTATTTTCTTTCCCACCTAAACAACCCCTTACTGCCTCACCTCTGTGCCTTTACCAACTGTCTACATGGATTTCTCCTCTTCTTGGGTTTATGTTTTGTTTTGTATTGTTTTGTTTTGGGTACTGGGGATTGAACCCAGGGGTGTTCTATCTCCAAGCTATGCCCCTAGGCCTTTTCATTTTGAAACAGGATCTCACTCACTAAGTTGCTCAGAGTCACACTCAGTTTCTGAGCCTGGCTTCAAACTCTCCAACCTGTGATCCTCTTGTCTCAGCCTCCGAAGTACTGGGATTACAAGGCCACAGTGTGTCCAGCTTCTCCTCCTCTTAAAAGAATCTTCAAGACTCAACAAATGCAAAATTTGTCAGAAGATCCCATGCTTTCCCAGAACTGGGAAGCAACTCTTACCCCTGCCACTAACTTATATCAAGTTAAGTTTGGACCTGGCTCTCTCTGACCAGGCTCAATGCTGATCCTTGTCTTATGACCTACAGTTCAGGGTCATACTCGACCTCACACTAAACTAACTCTCCAAGAATTATAAGACTTAGTCCTCATCTTCCAGTGGTACCATCAGTTGGAAATCAGAATAGTCACAATGGAATGGAATGGGAAATCACTTTGAAAATTACAAGAAAAACATGAGGAAAAGAATTTTAAATCAGGTTAGGTAAGACAAAAGAGTTGTTATTTATATTTTACTTGTTTAGTTTATAAAAATGGGCAATTCTAAGTTGAAATTTTGGTCAGAACCCCAATATCCTTGTATAAGAGTTAGTAATAATTTTGTAGCACATATTCTCCTTTCTGGACTACTTAAATTTCTGTTACATTTCATAAAGTAGCATGAGCTGGGTGTGGTGGCCCACTAGGAAAGAAGGAAGGAAGGAAGGAAGGAAGGAAGGAAGGAAGGAAGGAAGGAAGGAAGGAAGGAAAGAATTAGCAATTATGATGTATTTAAGCCTATTACTGTAAATTGTCCATGGTAATAACACGTCTTCAATAACTATGGTAAAATATCAAAATCATGAAATTATCATTGATACAATCTAGCAATCTTATTCAGGTACATCAGTTGTGTGTGCGTGTGCGTGTATGCACATGAGTGTGTGTGTATGTGTGTGTGTGTGTGTGTGTGTGTGTGTCTGCAATCAAGATACAGAACAATTCCATCACCAAAAGAATCCCTCATGCTGCTGCTTTATAATTACATCTACTTTCTTCCCCTACACTGTGAATTCTAAACACTAGCAGTGATTAATCTGTTCTCCATATCTATAATTTGTTATCTCAAGAATGTTATATAAATGAAAGCACACACACAGAGAGAGAGAGAGAGAGAGAGAGAGAGAGAGAGATACATTTGTGGAGTGCTTTTTAGACTTAGCAAACTTCTCTTGAGTCTCATTCATGTTGACAAGTGTATCAACAGTTCATTCCTTAACATCGCTGAGTGGCATGGATATGTCATTGTTTGTTTAGTTATTCATCTACTGGAGAACATCTGGGTTTTCATTTGGGGACCATTACAAATAAAACCAGTATAAATTTTCACCTACAGGTTTTCTTGCAAACATAATGTTTCATTTCTCTGAGATAATTGTCCAAGAGTACAATTACTGAGTCATTTAGTAGTTGTATGTTTAGTTTTATAGCAAGCTGCCAAACTGTTTCCAGAGTGGCTATAACGTTTTATTTTCCCACCAACAATGTGTGAATGATCCCTTTTCTCTGTATCCTCACCAGCATTGGGTCTTGTAACTATTTTTTTTATTTTAGCTTTTCCAATAACTGTAGTTTTATCTTACTGTGTTTTCAATTAGTATTTTCTGTTGCCTAAATAATGTTAAATATCTTATCACATGCTGATTTACCATCACTATAGATCTTATTCAATGAAATGCATATGATTTTTGCCCATCTTCTAATTGGATTGTTCGATTTTTATAGCTGTTTTGAAAATTCATTATATGCTCCACATCCTATATCATTTTTAGACCTGTGATTATCAAATGTCAAATCCCAACTCATAAGTGGTCTTTCCATCCTATTAACAGGGGCTTTCACAGAGCAAAAGTTGTATTTTTATCTTATTTCTTAAGGCAAGTGTCTTATTTGTTATAATTATTCAAACATATTAATTGTACAAAGTAGTGGGCTTCACTGTAATATTTCCGTATGTGCACATACTGTGCTTTGATGGTATCCACCCTCCCTACTAACCTCTTTTCCTCCCCTTTGACCTTCCCATCCCAATATTTGCTATCTCAAAATATTCTTATTTGCTACTAAGTATTACCTTCAATATTAAAAACGTGTCCTTCCCTTTCTAAAGGTTAGCATTTGCCACTCAAATCCTTAGTAATCCCTTTGCTCATCTAGAAGGAGCAACGATGAGTGCAATACATTTTTCAAGGAAAGAGAATGTCAGGGCCACAGACATGAAGAGCAATTCCCGGCTGGGCTTCTTATGGTGCGATTCCCCTCTGCTGGCGCCACCAGGCCACCTGTCTCTAGGGAGAGAAAGGCATGCTCTGGCCTACACCCTGGCCAGGCTGTTTACTGAGGCAGGATTGCCCTTGCTGGCATCTCCCAGGTTCCCAGTATTTCTAAGTGGAATATGTTATATTTTTCCTTTTAAATATTTTTAAATTCCTCACTTAAATACTCTAGGAGTGGCAGAAAACTATTATCAGGATTTAGTCCATGCCCTTCCTCCTGTAGCTTCAAAGGAGGCTGAGAAATGTAGTCTTTGCTCTGAGCAGATGTGCCCTGCTAAGTTCAGAGTTTTGCTATCAGAGAAGAGAAGATGTGAGTATAGTTGGCAGTGTCTGCCACATATTGCCTTCCAAATCTGCATTATCTAATTCCATAAACTCTACTCAGTGAGGTATCATTCCTCATTTCTGTTCTTGGATCAACCCGTCTCTCCTGTTTGAGCACTGGAGACCTGCTGCATGGCTTGTAAACTGCATCAACACAAGAAGAGGTATGGCAAGACTCTTTCCCTCCCTGGACCGCAGCTTTCTTGACCATTGTACACAGATCTGGACAAGATGACCTCTTAGGTCTATCCCCTACTCCCCCAAATCCATAGATCAGAGAGAAACTTTGTGTTATTCCTACAGGGATGGGAGCAGGGAGGTGTAATACATTCTAATCATTCTTTGTAGGATCTAACAGTATTGTGAGGAGCTGGGGTGTACAACCTTTTTATCTGCACTATCCAGCACAGAGCACTAGCCACATGTAACTATTGTGCACTTGAAATGTGTCTAGTCCAAAGTAAGATGTAGTATAAGTATAAAATAGAGTCTGTCTAGACCAAGCATGGAAAAAAGATGAATGTAGAGCATCTCATAATTTTTTATACTTTTTACATGTTGAAATGATAATATTTTTAATATTATACAGTATACGAAATCTATTATTAAATTACTTTTGTGTTTTCTTTTACATTTTTAGTGTAGCTATCATGAAATTTAAAATTATACATATGACTCATCTTTGTGACTTATTTTATATTTCTATTCAGCAGTGCTAGGGGGCTGTTGGAACCAATTTCTGATTTGAATTTGATTAAATACATTAGCCAGGAATAACAATCAAGTGCCTTAGAAAAATGGAAGCATTTATTTAAAATGTGATGTGTTGTCAGATGTCTATGAAATTTCATGAATTTCAAGATTAATAGAAGTGTAACAAAATCCACTGAGGTATGCTGGCACACAAATGAATTTGAACCGTTCATCTATAAGGTTCATCTATAAACAGGCTTACAGGCCTAGAGCTTAGAAAAAGAAATATGTCAGACTTAGTGAATTCAGGATGTTGCTAAGGATTAAAGTAAATGAAAATTGAAACGATTTCCACTGCAATGATAGGATATTTTTCCAGGCTACTGATATCGACCCTCAAACCTGTCATCCTTTTAACATTGAAAAGTGAAAAAAGTGGAAGAAAAAAACCCTAATATAGGGATAAATACAATTTTGCAACCTGAGATTCAATAAATGTAACTATTTGACACCAGTATTTTGGATACGGATAGGTGAGTTCACAGATGTTCATGTCCTCCTGGTTAATGAGTGTGACCTAGGGAAAAATCTCACAAACAAACCCATTGACATTCCCCATTCTCTGCCTCCAAATCCCCTTTCCAGTCTCCTGTGTGCACAGCAGTCTTGCCCAGGCAGTCTGGACAATTCCCTGCCTTTTAACCATCCCCAACTATCTCTCTTTTGCTGTTTGTTCCCTCAAGGTACTTTTCCTTCTGTTTATCAAAATTTTATTTACCCTTTAAGACCCAGCTCAAATACAAAGTAACAGTCCCCTTGATGTCTTCCCTGATTTTCAGTAATTTGTTCACAAATGTTATGAAGAGTTGGCACAGTTGGTCCTGTGCCAAACCTGGCAGTAGAGAGTCCCCAACTAGCTCTTAATTCCATCAAGGGAGACAGGTAAGAAAATTACAGGGCACCATTGAATGTGGCCAGTGTTGTGAGATGAGCCCATTCTCCACTCTGCTGTCATATTGATCTTTCAAAAGTGCAATTTTCTTAGACTGATGTTTTTCTTAAGACCCATAATTTACCATATATTCTGATGAATGTGCAGAAAACCATGGGAACAAAGATGTATGTTAGCCAGGTGTGGTGGTGCATGCCTGTAATCCCAATACTTGGGAAGATGAGACAGCAGAATTGCAGGTTCAAAGCCAACCTGAGCAACTTTGCAAGGGTCTCACCAACTTAGTGAGACCCTGTTTCCAAATTAAAAAAAAAAAAAAAGAGCTGGAGGTGTAGCTCAAAGGCAGAATAGCAGAATGCCCCTGGGTTCAATCTCCAGCACCACCAAAAAAATAAACAAAAAATGATGTATGTCACTGCATTCTTTAGTTTACCTGCGTGTGAATCTCGTCTCTATTGTGTAACTTTGAGCAAATACTGACATTCTCCAGGCATTGTTTTCCTCAGATGTAAAATGGAGTTGTAAAATTTAGTATCTTCAAAATGTCTATCTACTATCATTGTTAAGTATTACATGAGTTAACACTGATAAAGTACTTGGGATAGTGCTGAGCATGTTATGAACAGCTAACTCATAAAGATTAGCTGTTACTGTTATTAATAAAAGGAATTGCCTAAATGACCATCAACTGGGGCTCAGCTTTGTTAAAAGAATGAGATTTCAACACAAAATATCTACATATGGTTTCTTTTAAAACTGCTTCCATTAGAAAGAGAGAGAGAGAGAGAGAGAGAGAGAGAGAGAGAGAGAGAGAGAGAGAGAGGTGATTGTGTGTGTGTGTGTGTGTACACATGTAGTTGTATATGCATAATGGAAAGGCTATTCAAATAATTGTTAATAGTTACTGACTGTGAGAAAGGGAATGCAGTTTAGTAAGGAAAGGAGACCAACTTCTCATTTTATACCATTTACTGTAGTTTGAGTTATATTACCATATATCTATATATTTTAATGTTATAATAACATATATGTATAGGAAGACAATTTTCTTATGTGTCTCATCAGGAAAGCATAGAGTGGAGGAGTAGAATCTAAGTCTGACACCAATTCAGTACTTTTTCAATTTTATTTAATATTAATCTCAGTGAGGAAACACATGGTCTAACTATAAAACAACCATTACTACACTGAGCATCTAGCATATGGCATTTAACAATTGAAGCCAGAGGCAGAAAATGTACGTTTAATCTTGTGTCCTTTTTTTTTTCTATCTGAGTTTATGAGTTGTGCAAATGAAATAAAATAACTCCTATGGAAGCATTGCCCACAATGCCTGGTACTCAGTAAGTATTCAGCCAATTAGTTAAGTTAGACTGATGTTTCTTTCCCTCTTTACTTGCCCTAGATATTCCTTCCTAATGCAAATATCCTTTTACTGAACACCCACTGCCTCTGAACTCTTGAAGATTATGTTTACCTGGTATTTGTAGGGGAAGCACATCATAAAAAGTCCATTTCTAAAAGCTCTACACTCAAGCATGGGGGTGACCAGCCTGCCACGTGAGTGCATGTCCTCCTATACTCCTCTGCCCTGAAAGCTCTGTGGCCTCTTTATAACGGTGGTCATTAATCCAGAGTGGGAGAGGAAGACAGAGATTTGGAGGGAAATTGCCTGTAATTGCAGCTCTCTATTAGTATGTTTTTCTCTGCAACCTGGAACTGAACATTGTGAAATGTATTTGTTCCCAGTGCAATTTAAACATGAATTTAGCAGTGCTGTGAGGCCCGGCTATTTGAGGACAAGGCAGTTCTTATTTTGTTTGGAATTGTTGCTTGACAGTTCCCACCTGCTGCCCTGATAGTGGGGACACTCCTTAAGATACCAACTTTAATATCAGTTCTGCCATTACTAACTAGCTGGTAGTCTTCTGTGGACTGCAGATTTCTACCTTTAAAATGAGAGGATCTCAAACTCAAGGTCCACAGTGGGCAACAGAAAGTCTAGCATAAAGGCATATGGGGATCTTCTGTGCGGTGTACAAGAAGCAGTCTCTTTTTCATTCTATTGAGAATGTGGACCCCAGGTCATAAAATTTTCTGCTTTTTATGAATAATCTAAAAATTTAAAAAAATATCTGAATTAGTTAGAAATTATTTTTAAAAATCTATTTGAACCAAACTATACCTGCAGACTTCAGGCTAGAGAATATGGAAGACTCCCTACCATTCAGTGACCTTATGATATCTTGACTACTATCAAGAAGAATAAAAAGTTCCATGCTTTTTTCAAAAAACAGCATTCATAATAGCACTGTTGCATGTGAATGGCGCTACACGCTTTTGGTGGAGCCCCATTTCTACTCTGTAGAGCTAATGTGATCTATACCCTCCAAACCTATTTCCCTTCCTAGGAAATAGTGATGCAACTGTATTTCTCATATCATTGGGTTCTATGAAGTGTATTTAAAGCTACAAGTGAAGCACAGACAGGAGATTAGCAGTATTATTGTTTGAAGATGGACAATACCAATGATCCAGAATTAAGAAATTGTGATGGTTTTGACAAGAGGAATCCAAGCAGGAGTCTCAGTGAGGAATCCAAGCAGGAGTCTCAGTGAAGAATCCAAGCAGGAGTCTCAGTGAAGAGCCCACTAGTCAAGAGAAAAGGCTCTGGGGAGAGACGGCTTAACAACATAGTCAGGCTCTCCTCCTTATCAGTCCTCTGAACTTGGCCAAGGGCCTTGGTTTCCTCATTTGTAAAATGAGAAATACTAATTGTTCTTCCCTCAGAGTATGGTTATGCATATCATCCTAAAGGGACCCCAGTGATTGCTACTCCTGGTGTTCATTTGTGTGCAATCCTCTGGCTTTGAGTTCGGGGAGGGGGGACATGACTTCCTTCTAATCAACAGGATATGACAAAGGTAAAGGGCTGCCATTCCCATGATTATATTACACTGTATAAGACTTCATCTTGGCAGACAGGCTAGAGAGTTTCCTGTGTGTCTGGTGCAGTAAGCAGCTGTGTTGAAGAAGACCACATATCATGAAACTGGAAGTAGCCACTAGGACCTGAGGACTGCCTCCAGCATGCAGGCCCTGCAGCAACACAGTTGCAAGAAAATGAATTCTGCCAATGACCCAAATGGCCCTAAAGTAAGATTCCCAGACAAGTTTCCCTGTGAAAAAGCAGCCAGGTCAATATCTTTAGCATAGCCTTAAAAGACCTTAAGTAGTAGACTCAGCTATGCTGTGTTCAGACTCTTGCCCCCAAGAAACTATGAAGCTACAAATGCATGTTATTTAAGTTTCTATGTTTGTGACAACTTGTTATGCAGCAGTAGAAAACAAATGCATTCTCTTTTGGTATCATTATGCATATGAGTTAATATTTGCCAAATGCTTTCCTTTCAATGCCCTAAAAAATGTTAACAGAATCATACTCTGGATGACCAGTTTAGTACCAAATACTGGGTGAGCTACTGGAGCTTTTACTGCTGCTTATGACTATGCTAGAGACATGTCTTACCCTTTTGACTGTCCCAAACTCACACAACAGCACATTATTAAAAGACACAGTTCTCAACATCACCAGGTAATATAGTACCCACCATCCCCACTTCTTCCAGGAATTTCTGAGATCCCCTTTGCTTACAACTGGCCAACCAACTACAGTACCATCTGGCATCTGCCATGTTTTTCCAGAGTGATTCAATCTCCCAACTGCAAGGTCCAAAGGATGCTTTCTCCATGCTGGCAAATGTCGGAGGCCTCAAAGAGGTCATGGGTTTCATACAGAAGTGAGAAGAACTACTTAGTCCTCAACTCTACACATTTTGTTGCCTGGTCCCCAAAGTGTCAGGGCATCTCACCAAACCTCTTATGAAAACAGATCCTCCACTTCTAGTTCTAAACGACAGCTCCATGAAACACCCAACCACTTTCCTCTTTCCTCACAGTCTGCTCATTTACATCTCTACTTTGGCTAACTCAGTTTAACCCTGAATGAAACTTTCCCTGATTGTCCAGACTAGATTATATTGCCATTATAAGTTCCCATCACACTCTGTCCTCCATTGCAGCATCCTTTGTTTAACAGTTTTCCATCCAGATAGAGTATAAGATTCATGAACATGAGGTCATGTGTGACTTCTGCCCATCAGTGTATCCCTAATGTCTAGTACCATGCCTAGAACTTAGTGGGTACTGAATAAACATATGTAATGAGGAAGCCACATTTTATAGAGAAAAATAAGCCTCAGAAAGGTTAAGTATCAGCCAGGCGTGGTGGCGCATGCTTGTAATCCCAGCATTTGGGAGGCTGAGACCAGAGGATCCAGGTTCGTGGCCAGCCTCAGCTACCTAGAGAGGCACTCCACAACTTAGTGAGACTCTGTTTCAAAATAAAGAATAAAAAATAGGGCTGGGGGTATAGCTCGGAGGTAGAATGCCCCTGGGTTCAATCCTCAGTACCACAAAAAAAAAAAAAAAAAAAAAAAAAAAG
>PVLC010030584.1:0-19407 GCA_004027655.1 Graphiurus murinus | reverse complement strand
GTTTCAAAATAAAGAATAAAAAATAGGGCTGGGGGTGTAGCTCGGAGGTAGAATGTCCCTGGGTTCAATCTCTAGTGCCACCAAAAAAAAAAAAAAAAAAAAAAAACAACAACTTTGTGTGTGTGTTTGTGTCTGTGTGTGTGTGGGGGGGGGTACTAGGGATGGAACCCAAAGGCATTCTACCTTCGAGCTACACTCTCAGTCCGATTTTATTTATTTTTTGCGGTACTGGGGATTGAACTTAGGGGCATTCTACCTCCGAGCTATACCCTCAGCTCTATTTTTTATTCTTTAAAACAGGGTCTCACAAAGTTGCAGAGGGCCTCACTAGGTAGCTGAGGCTGGCCTCGAACCTTGATCCTCCAGTCTCAGCCTCCCAAATGCTGGGATTACAAGCGTGCGCCACCACACCCGGCCTGATTTTATTTATTTTGAAACAGGGTATCGCTAGGTTGATGAAAGTCTCATTACTTGCTGAAGCTGTCCTCCAACCTGTGATCCTCCTGTCTCAGCCTCCCAAGTATAAGGATTACAGGCATGTGCCACCATGCCTGGCTTCACAAAAACTTCTTTTTTTTTTTTTTTTTTTTTTGCAATACTGGGGATTGAACTCAGGGGCATTCTACCTCCAAGCTATACTCCCAGCCCTATTTTTTTTCTTTATTTTGAAACAGGGTCTCACTAAGTTGCAGAGTGCCTCACTAGATAGTTGAGGCTGGCCGCGAACCCGGATCCTCCGGTCTCAGTCTCCCAAATGCTGGGATTACAAGCATGCACACCACGCCAGGCTAGATATTTCTTATTCTTTATTTTGAAACAGAGTCTCACTAAGTTGCAGAGAGTTTGGCTAAGTTGCTGAGTCTGGCCTCAAACCTGTGATTCTCCTGTCCTTGCCTCCCAAGTACTGGCATGGGCTTCTACTCCCAGCAGATTCCATGTTTGCTTTCTGATGAAAAATATCAAAAACAAGTCATTTAGTCAAGCATGGTGGTATATGGTGGGGTACACTTGTAATCCCAGTATTTAGGAGGCTGAGACAGGAGGATCACAGGTTCCAGGCCAGCCTCAGCAACTTAGGGAGACTCTGTTTCAAAATAATAAAAGGGCTGAATAGCCAGGTGTGGTGGTGCAAGCCTGTAATCCCAGTACTTGGGAGGATGAGACAGGATTGCAGGTTTGAGAACAGCCTCAGCAAATAGTTAAGATTCTCATCAACCCAGTGAGACTGTTTGAAAATAAAAAATAGGGCTAGGGTTGTAGCTTAGAGGTAGAATGCCTCTGGGTTCAATCCCACCACCAAAAAAAAAAAAAAAAGTGGGAGGGGGGTGAGTATGTAGCTAGAGGGCATAATGCTGCTGGGTTCTAGCACCAAAAAAAAAAAAAGCCAACTATTTATTCTAGGCCTAATAGAATATAAATAGAAAGTGGTCTAAACCAGCCAGATGTGGTACAGACTTGTAATTCCAGTACTTGGGAGGTTCAGACTGGAGGATGGCAGGTTCATGGCCAGCCTCACATACTTAGTGAGGCCCTCCACAAGTTAAGACCTTGTTTAAAAATAAAGAATAAGCCAGGTATGGTGGCGCGCAGTTGTAATCCCAGTACTTGGGAGGCTGAGACCAGAAGATCTGAGTTCGACGCCAGCTTCAGCTACTTAGGGAGGCTCTCCGCAATTTAGTGAGATTGTTTCAAAATAAAAGAATTAAAAATAGGGCTGGAGGTGTAGCTCAGAGGTAGAAAGCCTGAGTTCAATCCCCAGTCCCACAAACACACACACACACACAAAATACAGCTGGGGGTGTAACTCAGAGGTAAAATGCCCCTGGGTTCAATCCCCAGGAACCCCCCCCCCCCAAAGAAAGTGGTCTAAATGAACTAAGACAATATTTATATAGAAGTAGGAAGAGAAGACTTCTACCTGTACTACCTAAATTGCAACTTATTCCTTTGTGAACCCATGTTTATATATAGCAAAACCATCTGTACAATAAAAGCATTAAAAAAATCTGAGCATTATATCCAAAATTTGACTTAAAATTGGGTTGGAGATTTATCTTAATGGTAGAGCCAGTACTTAGCATGTGTTCTAGGTTTAATCCCCAGCACCAAAAAATTAAATAAAAATCAATTTTTAAAACTATCACCTTTCAAATGCAGAACAATTTTGAGACTGAAAGGTAAACCCATCCCTTCCTGGTAGAAATCTCAGACTTGTGAAGAGGAACTTCAACTACCTATGCATGGCTAACTGGGTTTAAAGTCCTAAGACGCAGAAGCAGTCGCCAAGTCTAGCTAACTACCCACCACCATCCCATTGGTGCAGAAGAAGCCCCGCCCCACACAGCAACAGTAACTGAAAATCAAGGGAACTCCAATCAAGGTTGTCCCAGACCACACTTATAGTCGTGGAGGACTCTCCACCCCTCCCCCATAGTCCTGCCGAGGAAGCGAGGTTCAACCACCAGCACGGCTCTACCGCAGACTCTCCTGCGAGAGGACCTTGAGCACCGCGTCCCAATCACTACAACCAAGAGTGGAGTGGCAGCAACCACGCTCCCACGATACTAGCTGTACAGTGCCATCCACGCTGCAAAGAGCAAAAAGGAGACATCATTTCTGGCACCCTGCCCGCGAGACACAGGCAGAAGGCATGGCCGAACCACAAGTGTAAGTACTGACTGACACTTCCAAGGCTCCCAGTCGGCAAGGGCCCCTCCCACCCACGGAGACACAGGGCGGGGCAAATCTAGGCGCCGAGACTCCCAGCCAGATCCGACAGCGGGCTTTCCCGAGGAACGCCTCGAAGCCAAGGAGGCGGAAACCCGAAGGGGGGGGAAAGGGGAGTGGCGTCGCCGCTCCGGACAGCCCCTCCGGCCAACCGGATCACTAGAAGGCGGAGGAACGTAGGCTTCACGCCCCCTCCCAGCCGCGCCCTGAAGCCACATGCGAAACCCCTCTTCCCGTCCCCACAATCTAACCCCGGGAGGGCAGCCGTCTGCCCAAAGCCCCGCCCACACAGGGGACATGAGGGGTAGTCGCCTGCAAACTGCACTTAGCGCAAGCCGGCCCCGCCCCTTTCTCCACCATTGCACGCGCGCCCCAGCCCCGCCCCTGAGCGGCAGCGCGAGAGCCCGCCCCCACCGCGCGCACCGGGACTACGCTCTCCCCCTCCCATACGGAAAGCTGCCCCGCTCCGCCCCCCGCCCCCCTCACACATCCACACACCTCCCGCCCGTTCGCTCTACGGGAAGCAGAGGTCAGCTTCCCCCCCCCCAAAAAAATACACACCCTCGAGCCTGGCGTTACCCGCCACCCAAGCTGCCGCTGGGAGCCCGGCCCAGCGTGCTCTCACCGCAAAGCTCCTTCGGCCGCTCAGCACTGCGTGTCCCTTTCGGCGTGAGCCTCGCACTCAGCAGGGAGGCCCCGAGAGCGGCGCGGGGCACAGGCCCGCCGAAGCGGACTGGCAGCCTCCTCTCCGCTCCCAAAGCGGTCACAGGCCCTGGTGCCCAGACTGGGAAGGAGGGAGGGAGGGAGGGAGGGAAACTCCGAGGGGGGAAGGGGAGGGGGAAGATGGAGAAACCGTCTCCGCCGCCTGTACCGCCGCGGCCGCTTCTCTGTTACCCGGGAAATCCCGCCCACTCCCCCGGCCCGCCCCGCCGAGGGAAGGCTCAGCTTCGCTCCACCACGGGACACATTACCCATCCGTCAAAGGCTAAGCCAATCACTGCAATCGGCCTGCCGACGTCCCGCCCCTTCCCTGTCGGCCGGGAGGGGAGGAGGAGCTGCTCACCTTCTCCACGCCCCTATTGGCGGGGAACGTCCCTAACTCAACCCCGCCTATTGGAGACCAATTGCTGAATCCCACCCCCAAGCCGCAACTCTATTGGAGGGAACAGGAAAGCTTTTTACATCTCATTGGAGGAGATTCCGTATCCCGCCCCGTACCGCTTCAGCCACAGGCCTAACAAATCGGCTCCCGCCTCCGCCGGTCATAGCATTGGAAGGCTACCTCTGGCTCTACCACCGCCCCAGGAAGGTAAGTAACCGATACGGGGTAAAATGTCTGTAAGAGAAACAGGCTCCTCCTACCACATTGCCGTGTCAGGTTCCGCCCCCAACAGTTGGATTGGCTATCTTGTCGCGGGTAGGAGCCTCCATTGGCCACTGCGTCCGTCCAGGAAGGAACCGATTCCGCCCTGCGCGAGGAGGCTGAACCTTAGCAGTCCTTTTGTGGAATGTTTACACTAGAGAATGAAGCTCAGAGTTCCAAGGCCCAAGACAAGAGGCAACACAGAGCTCCGCAGCCGAGACCCGAGACCCTGGGTCTTGAAGGGGAAAGGCGGTAACATTATCAAATCGGAAGACTCCCTTTCCAAAACAATGAGAACCTCATCCTTCTTTACATTTATGCTCGCTCCCTCCATGTAAACAGAAATATTTGAGGCAGGCTCTTTTCAGCCGGTAGAGAACTAAGGTCTGGAGCCCAAGCTGAGAAATAACCCCAGGGATTGTCAGCCCTCCGCTAAGGGTGACTGCACTCCAAACTCCGACACTCCCTAATCCTGAATATGCAGTCCTAAGAGGGCGGAGATAACTAAAAGAACGGCCCCTAAAAGCCACCGCCCTGTCAAGCCTCCAGAAGGCGGAGCTTGAGGCCAAAAGCATTAGCGATCTCCCGAATGTATGTAGGGGCGTCTTCAGACTAGAGGAAATTAGATGCAAAGGAAAAAAAAAAAAGTCCAAGTTATAAATGAAACAGGGATAT
Organism: Graphiurus murinus; assembly: GCA_004027655.1. Lineage (NCBI taxonomy): Eukaryota > Metazoa > Chordata > Mammalia > Rodentia > Gliridae > Graphiurus > Graphiurus murinus. The sequence continues at coordinate 14,642 of PVLC010030584.1, read as the reverse complement.
ACTCACACTCAGATAAAGGATAAAAATTCTAGAGTTGGGGATCAAAAGACAAGAACGGCTGTCCACAGGCGAGCTCTTATTCGGGAGGCTGAGGCAGGAGGATAACCTGAACCAAGAGGTTTGGGGTCAGTTTAGACAAGAGTGAGACCTGATCTTTAAAAAAACAAAAACCTCATCCTTGTTAAGAGTGTGAACGGCAGTCCCTACGCCCTGTGTAGGTAATAATGCCTCCAACACAAAGTGCTTGGGATACCTAGTTCCTTTTATTTATTAACTAAATGAGGGTATGGGCCAGAGGCTGGCCTTGCTTTGGGAGGCGCTCTCGCAGCGCCAAGAGGCGGGACTAGGCATCCCTCTCTAGAAAAAAGGATTAACCCTCCCCCCCCCCCCCGAGATGAATTCCTCTCCCGAGAGACAGGCCCCAGGGAACCTATTTCTAGGTCCAACACTGCCCTCCTGAAACCCAGCGAAAACTCCCAGAAACGAGCGCTGGCAACAGGTGGGTCTGACTCCAAGGTTGGCTTGGAGCTGTGAGGCCACGGCAGCGAGCTGTAAACTCCACGAGGGGCCGACAGGTGGGAGTAGCCTCTCCGGTAACCAAGCCAAGCCCTGCCTCGGGACAGAGCTCTAAAAATAAGTCAGACCAGCGAAAGCGACACCAGGGAGGTTATGAGGAAGCGGCACCCCAGCAGAACTGACTGGAGGTTACCTTTAACTTTCAGCCGGCTTCCTCCACTAGACTGGTACCACATGGCGCTCGCACCTGGACATCAAAAACCACTCTGAACCTATGCAGAATTAGGCCACCCCGACATCCCCTGACCACAGGGGACAAGCTGCCCTGGATCTTGCCTAAGGCTCCAACCCTAGATTGTCAGAACTTAGATACAGCCAACTAAAGACGCAGCTGCCATGCCCCGGGGCAGAAGACCCGAGTATCACCGGCAGCGTCCTCAAGCTTTCACGCTCAGGGCAAGTCAAGGGGCGTGGAAACTGCCAATCGACCGCCGCAGAACTTTAGTGCTTGGTCCCAGCCCAGGTGGGCAGATCCCACCCTCTCCTCTCAACGCCTGCAGCAACCCTGGAGCTAAGTTCCCTAAATTCACTCCACGCAGTAATTCCCCCAGCTTCACCCCAAGGGCTACCAGATCTCGAGCCTCGGAGGAATCTTTGTGTGCCGCCTCGGCTCTCCCCGCCCCCCTCGCCAAGGGCGCCGAGCCTGGGACTTCCGGGCGGGAGGGCAGTTCGAAGGAGCTAGGCGGGCCTCACACATGTGCCCAGCGCGCTCAGCAGCGAAGGGAGGGGGCGGGGAGAAGGGGTGGACTTCCCTCTCCCGGGTCGCTCCGCCGAAGAGGCGGGCTTATTCATTCCACCAATCAGAAGTAGGGGCGGGACCACGCGCCTCACGTAGGCCGCGAGAATCGTCCCTCCGCCCTTCACGGAAAAGAATCCTAGCAACTTAAATTCCAGGCCGGCCTCTGGATAGGCGGAGCCCGGGAGAATGCTATCCAATCCATATTCGAGAAGGCAAAAAGGGAATGTCGCGCAACCAGTGGAAGACAAGAGAAGGCGGGACCTCTGGAGGAGCCCGAGGTGGGTGGAAGAGAGGAAACGGCCCCGCCCCTCGGGTCCTCTCCAGGCCGGTTGCACAAGCCACCGGCGGAGTAGATAGTAAACAGTCTGGGCTCAGAAATGGAGACAGGTGTAGCCCTGTACTCCGAGGAACAGGCCCCTGCTCCTTTCCCGGCGCCGCACCAAGCCCCAGCGCCCCGCCTCTCCGCCCGCGGCCGCCATCCCGGCTGACAGGCGCGCCCCCAGCGCCCCTCCTCGCCCGCTGATGCATTTCCTTTTCCCGATTCTGAGCGTGGAGTCTGTTTTCCCAGTTTCCGACCTTCACTGCCCCTTTCAGACCACCCCCTAGTGGGCGCGCACACTCGCCCGCGCTCCCGCCCCATCCGCCGCCGAGTGGCCCGCAGCGGCACCTCGCGGGAAGGGGGAGCCCGGCAGCCGCGCGGCCGGGGGAGGGGAAGGGAGCAGTCGCCGCCGCGCCCCCGCCGCGGCCGCCTAGGGGTGGGCGGGGAAGGAGGCAACTCCATGTTTGCGAGGGGATCAGCTGGGGCTAAGTCGAATCCGCCGAGTTCCTGGAGGTTCTCTACACCCTCTGCTCGAGCTCCCCGCCGGCCTGCGGCCTGGCGGGCTCCAGCGCCGGGTCTGGCTCGACTGCCACGGCCCAGAAGTCCAGACAGCCTCAAGCGGCTCGTGGGGCTAGTGGCGAAGCGAAGGCAGCTCTTTCCGGAGTCTCTCCCGCCCCCGGACCCTCTCCCGCAAGTCCAACATTGCCCCCGCCCCCAGAGTCCTTAACAACCGCGGGCCCAAGGCTCCCGCGCCTCTGCGGAGCGCGCCCACCGCCCCCTCCGACAAGTTTGCCGGCAGAAACAAAACCCTCCGGCGCTGCCGCCTTCGCCCAGCGTGGTTAGCCAAGAAAGCAGAGAGCCGCGGCTCGCTCGCTAACTCCAGCTTTCGACTAACTCCCGGCGCCACGGGCTCACTGGGCCCGGCTGGCCAGGCTCCGGCCGCCGCCCCCTGCCGAACCCGCGCGCCGCAGCCTGGGTCCAGTTCCAACCGGGGTACGGAATTCCACCACCCCCTTTTCTTCTTTACAATATTTCTTTCCTTTTTTTTTAAGGCATAAAAATAGAGGAGGATCTCCTGCCGGTCCCATTCTCCTATGCGCCGCCGAAACCTACCAAAACCGACTGCTCGGTGAAATAAACTGGGCAGCGGGAACGGCACACGGGAGACCTCAGGCCGGGAGGACCCCCTCCCCTTGTCTCCTGCGGGGCTAGGAAACACACACACTGGCGAGCGGGCGGCGCCAAGACTCTCCTTCCTGGCCTGCCCCTCGCCTACCTCGGCCGCGGGACTCCAAGCCTCCCCCCAGCCCGGTCCTAGGACCCGCACCGCATCGGACCAGGCATCCAGCCAGCCAAAGCTAGCGGCCGGCAAACTAGCCCCCCAAACGCCGGAGATTGGGGGGACCAAATTAAAAGCAGCTGTTTAACATACCTTCCGAGCCAGGCGAGGAGCACTGAATGGGGGGAACGCCCCCCATAGGCCATTGGCTCCCCGGCGCTTACGTCAGTCACCCTGGCCCCGCCTCCTCCCTGACCCCGCCTCTTCCCCTTCATTGAACGCCCCCTCCCTCCAAAAAAAATAAAAATAAATTAAACGAGCCACGAGTGGGAAGCGCAACCGTAGCAGAAGCCCCTACATCTCCCGCACCGCCGCCTCGAGTATTTCGAAGCCCTCCGACCGGAAAGAGACATTCTGGGATTCGAAGATCCGTCGGGTCACAGCTTGGGGTTCCAGCCAGGCTATGGGCCCCCATTTCCTTCACACACAACCGATTTTGAGCTGGGTAGGGAGGCTGGTAAGCTCACCCTAGCGACTGGCTGGAATGTTCAGACTCCCCTGGCTATGTGACCTAACCGTCTGTCCCACATTGTTAGGCACCTAAAAAGGAGCAGTGCAAGCGGGAAGGAAGCCTTGTGTCCAGGGCAACAGGTACTTGTCTAAGTACCTAGTGTGAATGAGGCCGACATTCCCACTGTATCGGCTGCTGGGTGCAGTTATAGACTGGCTGAGATGCTCACTCTACCTTCCAAGAGTTCTAGATCCAGTCAAGGAAATAAGTGCCATAAGAACTGAGGCAAGGCAAGAATGTATATATAAATTGACATCCGTAAGTGCTCAGAGAAGGGAGATTCCTTCCAGCAAGGGGGGAAAAAAAAACTGCTAAGGGTTTTGTGGAGGAGATGGCATTCAATGTGAGTTTGAAAGATTTTGTCAGGCAGAAATGAAAGGGCCAGTTACTTTCTGTATAGGGCAACAAAGGGTAAATGGAAAACATGTGAAACCTTCACATGTGGTGATAGTCAAGAAAATCGGGTTTGGAGAGATGAAAACAGTGAAAGACTTAATACCTGGTTAACATTTTTGGCCTTACACAGTAGAATGTGTTAGCAGCATGCACCCAGGACTATGGTGTGAAACATTCAGCATCTTAGCTAGCAGCTGGATGGGTTCTGAGGGTGAACTGAGCATGGGTACCTACACGCAGCAGGGGAGGCCCGAGGCTTTTGTAATAATAGTGGTTTCAGAGAATACCAAGGTACATCTTGTAGGAGGGATAGGTTGGAGAAACCAAAAGAAGGCTTCTTCCTCTCAGCCACTCAATCCATAAAGTATTTCCCATCTTCAGCAACCCGCAAGCTAGACTCAGATCCTTCTCTGTATCATTTGCTGTTTTTCCTCCCAACCAAAAGGAGTTATATGGATCCAGTTGTCTATGTTCAACAGAACTGAGCCTAGAGCCAGCACTCACATTGTGTGAACAAGACTTGTTGAGGCATTGAAGAAAGGAAGTTGGTGTGGATATAAGATGGTGTATGCGGAATGTGAAGGACCTTGGAGTTCTATGGGCAGGACAGGGGCCTGCCAGTTAAGGCTGTCCTGATAACTCAGGTGGCAAGTAATGAGTGCTTGACTAGGACAGTGCAGTGGATAAGGCTAAAAGAGTAATGCCTGAGAAAGACTAAAGGGGAGTAGGTGACTGATTCAGTGTGGGTAGTAGAGGGAAAGCAGTAGACAGGGGCCTTCTGTGGGAAGAGGTGGAAGAAGGTCCTACATCTAGCATGGCCAGTTAATAGTCTTAGGTAACTCCCTTCCTCCTGGGCCCGTTTCCCTGTGAAATGAAATTGGGGTAGAAAGACAAGCTCTATGGACCTTTCCTTTACCCAGAGTCTATGATGGATACTTGCCACTAAGGAGAGAGGGCAGGTGGGAAGTAATGCCAATTTAGGAAGGGCAGTGGATTATCTCAGTGGAGGTGGAGATTGGAATGTGGACAATAGCTCAGTAGATGGGATCATTGAGGGAAAAGGTGTGGAGGAGGAAAGGCCAGGAGGTGAGGACTATGTATTCAGTGGGAAGCCAGGCAGAGCCACGGAGGCCGAGGTTCATTCTCCTAAGGGTAAGGACCAAGTTTTCCTATATATAAAGAGTTCCCCTGAAGTCTGGATCCCCATCTAGGATTCCTGTTCCATTTTCTAAGCAGCTCTGCCCTAGCTGAAGGCATAACAGATACTGAATTAATGTGAGATCAGGCAGGGGCAGGGCAGAAAGAACCTTAGTCTGGTTATTTATTTTTGCAGAGCTGAGGATTGAACCCAGGGCCTCATGTATACTAGGTAAGTGCTCTTCCACTGAGCTACACACCCATCCCTGAGACTGGATATTGAGTCTCTGGTTCTCATTTAGTCCTTTATCTATGACTCAGCCTCTTCTCCTGTTTAAGAGGATAAATATAGCAATTCTTGTCTTCTTATGAGGATCGAATGTGATGATAAAATGTATTCACTAATGTAGTGAAGGTCTGAGCTTCTGTTGAAGGCCCAAAGCCCAAACATTCTATATTTTAAAATTTTTATAATTTTTTTTAGTACTGGAGATTGAACTCAGGGGCATTCTACCTTCAAGCTGTACCCCCAGCCTTTTTGTTATTTTTTATTTTGACAGGGTCTAAGTTTCTGAGGTTGGCCTCAAACTTGTGATCCTCTTGTCTCAGCCTCCCAGGTATTAAGGTTACAGGTGTGTACTAGTGCACCTGGCTAAGCCCAAGCATTTAACTATGACCCTGGGCGGCAAGTGATACTTGGTCAATAAACTTATTTATGGAAGAGTTGCAACCCAAACAGTTACCTCCACTAACAGAACCAGACTTCACTGATACTCCCTGCCCTCCTGAACACCCTAGACTGAGTTCTTCCAGATCAAGCATTCTGATTTACCTCTGGGCCCCCAGCACCCACTGCAGTCAAGCACAGGAGGCCCCTTGGAAGAAGTTCAGAGCTTGTTTTCAACTCAGTCTACTGACACACACACAGCAGAGTCAGTCCCAGATTCTTCAGAAAAGGTAATTCAATTTGTGGGCATTGTCCCTCTGGCTGCACTGGGGGCTGCATCCATCCCACCTCCCTCCCCACCATCCCACTGAGGGCAGAACTGAATGCATCTAAGTGAAGGCTTTCCTTGGAGAAACCATATTGGGAGGCCAGGTTCTGATTTCCAGGCCTCTTTTTTTTTTTTTCTTTTTGGTACTGGGGATTGAACACAGGGGCATTCTACCTCTAAGCTACATCCCCAGCCCTATTTTTTATTCTTTATTTTGAAACAGGGTCTCACTAAGTTGCCGAATGCCTCACTAGGTAGCTGAGGCTGGCCATGAACCCAGATCCTCCGGTCTCAGCCTTCCAAATGCTGGGATTACAAGTGTGCGCCACCACACCCGGCTTCCAGGCCTCTTTTATATGAAATTTCCTATAGATTTTGTGAGCTAGAGCTTCTTAACCTTATATATCAATAAGCAAACAGAGGCTCTAAGCAGTAAAATTACTTGCTCACATAAGGATCCAAAGCAAGTCTTTCTGGGTTCAAGTCCTGAGTTTTGTCCACTTCTCCATATGCTGCCTTTATATACACTCAGGCCCATGATCCAAGTTGTGGCCTTGAGAAAACATCCTGCCTCCCCTCGTGTTCCACACTTCTCACCTCCCTAACTCCAAGAGAAGTTTGTCCCCACGTGGTTCTAAGTAATTTCTGGCCCCTTCCAGAAAATTACCCTAAAAGAAGCAAGATTTTTCTCCCAACCATATACACATACATGTCCTTGACTCATGACACAAATTCAAAACTGTCATGCTTTCTGACACCCTCAATCTATCACAGAGGCATCACACACAGGCACTTCCTCATCACACAAAGGACATTCATGGCTCTTTAGGGTGCTTATGGCAAATGGTGATTAAGACATTTAGGGCTTGCACCTTAGTGACTGCCAAAAAGATATCAGTGTCAGTGCCCTGCTGAACCTCTGACAGCTATAAAAGCTGAACTGGGCATGATAGCACACAACTGTAATCCCAGTACATGGAAGGCTGAGATGGGAGGATTGCAGGTTTGAAACCAACCTCAGCAATTTAGCAAGACCATGTTCCAAATAAAAAGGTAAGCTGGGTGTAGGTCAGAGGTAGAATACCCCTGAGATCAATCCCCAGTACCACCACCACCACACACACACAAAGAAAAAATGACTATTGACTATTATCAATCATCAACAACCAGCAGATCAGAACTACCCAGGAAAGGGCTAGGCCTCCTGCCAAAAGAATACCCTAGGTTCAAGGGGAAAAGCTCAAGCTATTGGTTAGAATCTTAGTCTAGCCATTTCTAGATGGGTGGTTTAGGCATATCATTTCCTATTTTGGTACTAGGGATTGAACTCGGGGGCATTCTACCTCAGAGTAACACCCCCAGACCTATTCTTTTTTGTTTTGTTTTGTTTTAAAACAGGTTCTCAGCCGGGCGTGGTGGCACACACTTGTAATCTCAGCATTCGGGAGGCTGAGACTGGAGGATCCGGGTTCCTGGCCAGCCTCTGCTACCTAGTGAGGCACTCTGCAACTTAGTGAGACTCGGTTTCAAAATAAAGAATAAAAAATAGGGCCGGGTGTGGTGGCGCACGCTTGTAATCCCAGCATTCAGGAGGCTGAGACCAGAGGATCCGGGTTCGCGGCCTGCCTCAGCTACCTTGTGAGGCACTCCACAACTTAGTGAGACTCGGTTTCAAAATAAAAGAATAAAAAATAGGGCTGGGGGTGTAGCTCGGAGGTAGAATGCCCCTGAGTTCCATCCCCAGTACCGCAAAAAAAAAAAAAAAAAAATTAAAAAAATAAAACAGGTTCTCAGCTGGCCCACGCTTGTAATTTCAGTACTTGGGAGGCTGAAACAGGAGGGTCACAGGTTCCAAGTTTACTTTTTATTCTTTATTTTGAAATAGAGTCTCACTAAGTTGCGGAGGGCCTCACTAAGTAACTGAGGCTGGCTGTGAACCTGTGATCCTCCTGTCTCAGCTTCCCAAGTACTGGGCAGCCTCAGCTTCTTAGTGAGGCCCTCCCCAACTTCACAACTTAGTTAGACCCTATTTCAAACTAAAGAATAAAAAAAAAAGGGAGGTAGCTGAGAGTTAGAATGCCTCTGGATTCAATCTCCAGTACCGTAAAAAAAAAAAAAAAAAAAAAAAAACAACAACAAAAAAAAACAAAAAACAGGAAACAGGTTCTCATTAGGTTACTGAAGCTGGCCTCAAACCTGTGATCCTCCTATCTCAGCCTCCCAAGTGCTGGAATTACAGGTATGCACCATGCCCAGCAATTTTTTTTGCCTTGAAATAGGGTCAGCTAGGTTGCTGAAGTCTCACTACATTGCTGAAGCAGTCCTCAAACCTGCCATCCTCCTAACTCAGCCTCCAAAGTACTGGTATTATAGGCATGTGCCACCACACCCAGCTGTCCAGTTTATTTGTAAATTAAGAATACCTACTTAAGCCGGGCATGGTGGCGCATGCTTGTAATCCCAGCATTTGGGAGGCTGAGACCGGAGGATCCGAGTTCGCGGCCAGCCTCAGCTACCTAGTGAGGCACTCGCAACTTAGTGAGACTCGGTTTCAAAATAATGAATAAAAAGTAGGGCTGGGGGTATAGCTTGGAGGTAGAATTGCCCCTGAGTTCAATCCCCAGTACCACAAAAAAAAAAAAAAAAAGAAAGAAAGAATACCTACTTGAGTGGGCTGTTGTGAGATTTTATTTATGTATGTATGTATGTATGTATGTATGTATGTATGTATGTATGTATATGTGTTACTGGGGATTGAATCCAGGGGTATTATTTCTGCTACTACTCACTGCCTTGAAATGTCTTCCCCTGGATAAACATTAGTTTACCCTTCTGGGTCAGCACTAAAGTACAAAAATAGATATAACATGTTTCCCAGTTTATCTGGCTACATGTTTTCAACATATTTCCTTTTGTATACCAATTGGTGGCTTTGTGTGTGGTTCTGAGGATAGACTCCAGGGGTATTCTACCTCTGAGCTACACCCACAGCCCTTTTTTAATTTTGAAACATGGTCTCATTAGATTGCTGAGTCTCAGTAAGTTGCTGAGGCTAGTCTCAAACCTGAGATCCTCCTGTCTCAACCTCCCAAGTACTGGGATTACAGGCATGAGCCACCATGCCTGACTTGGTGACTTTACTTATTTTGTGGTACTGGGGGAGGGGCATTCTACCTCTGAGCTACACCCCTAGCCCTATTTTATTTTTTATTTGGAAACAGGATCTTAGTCACTGAGAGACTCGCTAAATTGCCGAGGCTGTCTTCAAATGTGTGATCCTCCTGTCTCAGCCTGAGTCACCATGCCCAGCTTGGTGACTTTTGTATTACTGGGGATGGAACCCAGGGAATTCCACATCCAAGCTACACCCCCAGCCCTATTTTATTTTTATTTTGAAACAGGGTCTCACAAAGTTGGGGAAGACCCCGCTAAAGTGCTGAGGCTGGCCACAAACCTGCAATCCTCCTCTCAGCCTCTCAAATACTGGAATTATAAACCTGTGCCACCACGCCTGGCTCTTGGTGTGTGTGTGTTTTACTAGGGATTTCTACCTCTAAGCTACTCTCTCAATCCTTTTTTTCATTTTTTAAATTTGAAACAGGGTCTCCCTAAATTGATGAGAGTCTCACTACTTGCTGCGGCTGTCCTTGAACCACCATGCCTGGTTTTTGGTGACTGTTTTGTCTTTTTTTTTTTTTTTTTTGTGATACTGGGGATTGAACCCAGGGGCATTTTACTGAACTATACCCCCAGCCCTATATCTGTGTGGTGTGGTGTGTGTGTGTTTGTGTGTGTGTGTACTGGGGATGGAACCTAGGGGCATTCTACCTTTGAGCTACACCCTAGACCTATTTTTTTTTTTTTTTTTTTTTTTTTTTTTTTTTTTTTTGGTACTGAGGATGGAACCCAGGGGCATTCTACCTCCGAGCTACAGCCCCAGCCCTATTTTTTATCCTTTATTTTGAAACAGGGTCTCACTAAGTTGCGGAGGGCCTCAGGTTGTCTGTGAACCTGGATCCTCCAGTCTCAGCCTCCCAAATGCTGGGATTATAAGCGTGCGCCACCACACCTGGCTTTATTTTTTCTATTTTTTTTTTTATTTGAAACTGGGTCTTGCTAAGATGCTGAGAGTCTGAGTTGCTAAGGCTGTCCTTAGACCTGCCATCCTTCTGTCTCAGCTCCCAAGTACTAGGATCACAAGCACGCGCCACCATGCGCAGCTTCATTTTTATTTTGAAACAGGGTCTTCCTAGATTGCTGAGAGTCTCACTACTTGCTGAGGCTGTACTCGAACCTGTGATCCTCCTGTATCAGTCCCCCAAGTACTGGAATTAAAGGCATGGGCCATCATGCCCGGTACTGGGGATTGAACTCAGGGGCATTCTACCCCCGAGCTATACCCCCAGCCCTATTTTTTATTCTTTATTTTGAAACAGGGTCTCACTAAGTTGCGGAGTGCCTCACTAGGTAGCTGAGGCTGGCCACGAACCCAGATCCTCCGGTCTCAGCCTCCCAAATGCTGGGATTACAAGCGTGCGCCACCACCCCCCGCTTATGCCCAGCTTTTTAAAGGCAGTTTTCTTTGTCCAAATAAAATCTCATTCCGAAGCCTATTATGTGAAAGGTCAACCAGGTGTGGTGGCGCAGGCCTGTAATCCCAGTATTTGGGAGTGAAAGATAAAGTGGGCCTTGTTTCAATTGAAGTGAGGAGGAAGCCTAAGCATTCAAGTCCTTCACCTCTCAAACATGCCTCCTCCATGACAGCCCCTCCCAGCAAAGACCTCTAGGGAACCCACATTTCTTTCTTTTCTTTTTTTTGTAGGACTTCGGATTGAGCCCAGGGGCATTCTACCTCCAAGCTACTCCCCAACTCCTCTATTTTTAATTTTTGAAACAAGGTCTCGCTAGGTAAGAGAGTCTCACTACTTGCTAAGGCTGTCCACAAACCTTCGATCCTCCTGTCTCAGACTCCCAAGTACTGGGATTACTGGCATGCACCACCATGCGCGGCTGAGAACCCATATTTCTGAATATTGTTCATTCATCCTAGTTGCTACTTACCTCTCAACAGCCTATGACAATATTGCCTGACCTCCATTTTCTAAATATTGGTGGTTCCCAAAGGTCTATCCTTCTTCCCTTTTACCTGCCTCATTCTTCACTGACCTCACCTATTTCCAATATTCATCGCTTCTATCTAAACCAAATCCCAAATTGTTATCTCTAGCCTGGTATGCACCCTGCTGAACATCAAAAGTCTAGACTTCCACTGGTTGCTGGCTACAAAAAACAAAAAAGTTTATTCTTTTTTTTTTTTTTTTTTCTTTTGGTACTGGATATTGAACCCAAGGGCATTCTACCTCCAAGCTACACCCCAGTCCTATTTTTATTTTTTGCGGTACTGGGGATTGAACTCAGGGGCATTCTACCTCCAAGCTATACCCCCAGCCCTATTTTTTTTTTTATTCTTTTATTTTGAAACAGGGTCTCCCTAAGTTGCAGAGTGTCTCACTAGGTAGCTGAGGCTAGCCGGGAACCCAGATCCTCCAGTCTCAGCTCCCAAATGCTGGGATTACAAGTGTGCGCCACTATGCCCGGCTTTATTCTTTATTTTGAAACAGGATTTTGTGAAATTGTGGAAAGCCTAAGTAGTTGAGGCTGGCTGCAAACCCAGATCCTCTGGTTTCAGCCTCCCAAGTACTGGGATTACAAGTGTGCGCCACCGCACCCAGCAAAAAATGTTTATTCAAAGTCAAGGAGATGCTGCCGTGGTGGCACATGCTTGTAATCCCAGTACTTGGGAGGCTGAGACCGGAGGATCGCAGGTTCGTGGCCAGCCTCAGCTACTTAGTAAGGCCCTCTGCAACTTAGTAAGAACCTGTTTCAAAATAAAGAATAAAAAATAGGACTGGGGATGTAGCTCAGAGGTAGAATGTTCCTGGGTATAATCCCTAGTACCTTGGGGGAAAAAAAAATCAAGGAAAGAGCTGGGAAGCCAGGCAAGGTGGCGCACGCTTGTAATCCCAGCATTTGGGAGGCTGAGACTGGAGGATCCGGGTTCGTGGCCAGCCTCAGCTACCTAGTGAGGCACTCCACAACTTAGTGCGACCCTGTTTCAAAATAAAGAATAAAAAATAGGGCTGGGGGTATAGCTTGGAGGTAGAATGCCCCTAAGTTCAATCCCCAGTGCCACACACACAAAAAAAAGAAAGAGCTGGGCATGTTGGTGCATACCTCTAATCCCAGTACTTGTAAGTCTGAGATAGGAAGATCCCAAGTACAAAGACAGCCTGAGCAAGTAGTAAGACTCTCACAACTAGCAAGACCCTGTTTCAAAGTAAAAATAAAATAGGGTTGGGGGTGTAGCTCAGAGGTACAATGCCCCTGGGTTCAATCCCCAGTTACACACACACACACACACACACACACACACACACACACGCACACATAAAAAATAAAGTCAAGGAAGAGCTGAGTGCGATGGCGCACATCTGTAATTGGAATGCTGAGACAGGAGGATTGCAGGTTCAAGGCCAGCCTCAGCAATTTAGCAAGACCCTGTTTCAAAATAAAAAATAAGCCAGGCATAGTAGCACATGCTTGTAATCCCAGTACTTAGGAGGCTGAGAAGGAGGAGTACAGGTTTGCAGCCAGCCTCAGCAACTTAGTGAGTGAGGCCCTCTGCAACTTAGTGAGATCCTGTTTCAAAATAAAGAATAAAAAATAGGCTGGGAGCCAGGTGTGGTGGCACACACTTGTAATCTCAGTACTTTGGGAGGCTGAGACTGGAGGATCCAGGTTTGCAGCCAGGCTCAGCTACTTAGTGAGGCCCCCTGCAACTCAGTGAGACCGTTTCAAATAAAGAATAAAAACTAGGGCTGGGGGTGTAGCTTGGAGGTAGAATGCCCCTGGTTTCAGCCTCCAGTACCGAAAAAAAAAGAAAAAAAAAAAAAAAAAAGGGCTAGGGGTGTAGCTCAGAGGTAGAATGCTCCTGTGTTCAATCCTGAGTCCCCCCCACCCCAAAAAAGCCAAGCATTGTGGTGCACATCTGTAATTCCAGTACTTGGGATGCTGAGGCAGGAGGATCACAGGTTCAAAGCCAGTCTCAGCAATTTAGTGAGGCTCTAAGGAACTGAGTGAGACCCAGTTTCTAAATAAAAAATAAAATGGGTTGGAGGGTAGCTCGGAGGTAGAATGCCCCTGGGTTCAATCCCTAGCAACACACAAAAAATAAATTTAAAGGGGGGGGGGCTAGGTGTAGCTCAGCAGTAGAATGCTCTGGGTCCAATCCCTAGTACCAAAAAGAAAAAAGAACAAAAAGAAAAAAGTCAAGGAAGCCAGGTGTGGTGGCACATGCTTTTAATTCTAATACTTGGGAGGCTGAGACAGGAGGGTCACAGGTTTAATGCTAGCCTCAGCTACTTAGTGAGGCCTTGTTTCAAAATAAAGAATAAAATAGAGCCGGGCGTGGTGGCGCACGCTTGTAATCCCAGCATTTGGGAGGCTGAGACCGGAGGATCCGGGTTCACCGACAGCCTCAGCTACCTAGTGAGGTACTCCACAACTTAGTGAAACTCGGTTTCAAAATAAAGAATAAAAAAATAGGGCTGGGGGTATAGCTCGGAGGTAGAATGCCCCTGAGTTCAATCCCCAGTGCCACAAAAAAAAAAAAAAGAATAAAAAATAGGGCTGGGGTATAGCTCGGAGGTAGAATGCTCCTGGGTTCAATCTCTAGTACTGGGGGGAAAAAAAGTGCTAGTAGAAAGAAGTCAAGGAAGGGCGAGGGATATAACTCAATAGTAAAGCACTTGCCTAAAATGCATGAGACCCTAGGGTTAATCCCCAGTACTGAAAAAAAAAAAAAAAAAGCGAGAGAGAGAGAAAAAGAAAGACAAGGAAAACAGACCCCACAAGATAAAATGGCTGGCTTTGGCTCTGCTGTGCATCTGGTCAGTCTGGAGGCTTAAGAACAACTTAAGTTTGCAAGCAGATTCTCTGTGAGGAAGAAGTGCTGGACCCTGGGTAAGTACCTTCGAAGTTTCTCTGTCCTGCTTTCCTAGTGTAGTCATCACAGTTCTAATTAAATTGTGAAAAGGCACCACAGCCCCCAACTCTCATGCAATCTCCCTAGCTATGATTCTAGTGTAATTACCTATGTCCACCATGGCCTTTGACTGAAAAAATGTGGGTCTTTCATATTGCAGCATGCCAGATTTAGCTTAAACAGGAGGAAGGATATGACAGCTATGGTGAAGGAGTGGTGGAGAACCTGGAGTGCTAGATCTCCATTCTTGGAGAAGACGTCAGTCTACTTTGTGGTCAATTAAGAGCAGTATAGCCCATAGCAGGCTGAGGCAAAAGGATCAAAAGTTCAAGGCCAGTCAGACTCAGAAACTTAGAGAGACCTTATATTAAAAAAAAAAAAAAAAAATAGCCGGGCGTGGTGGCGCACGCTTGTAATCCCAGCATTCGGGAGGCTGAGACCGGAGGATCCGGGTTTGCGGCCAGCCTCAGCTACCTAGTGAGGCACTCCGCAACTTAGTGAGACTCGGTTTCAAAATAAAGAATAAAAAATAGGGCTGGGGGTGTAGCTCGGAGGTAGAATGCCCCTGAGTTCAATCCCCAGTACC
>PVLC010030583.1:0-19403 GCA_004027655.1 Graphiurus murinus | reverse complement strand
AAAAAAAAAAAAAAAAAAAAAAAAAAAAAAAAAAAAAAAAAAAAAAAAAAAAAAAAAAAAAAAAAAAAAAAAAAAAAAAAAAAAAACACAAAACAAAAAACCAAATAGGGTTGGGAGTGTAACTCAGAGGTAGAATGCCCCTGGGTTCAATTCCCAGTACCAAAAAAAAAAAAAAGTTTCCCAGAGACCCTCATTGCCCGGGACTGTCTTGTAATCAGCACTAGCAATGGAAGATCCTGGGATGGTGAGAAAATTGAGGTGGGCACTTTGGCACGAACAACTTGGGGGTCCGTGGAAAACGCAGGAGGGCAGGCGACAGCCCGGTGCCTTGTGAGGCTCCTCTGGTTAACTGGGTCACTGGGGCGCCTTCTAGGGTTGCGTTCTTCCTTCAACTACCCCCCACCTCCCCGCCCCAGACGAAGTTCTCATCTTTATCCTCCTTTCCATCCTCTCGGCTAGGTGAGAAGCCTAGAAGTGAGCCCGAGGAGGCGAGGCTGCAGAAGGCCAGCACGCAGATCGTGCAGAACGCCATCCTGCAGGCCGTGCAGCAGGTGTCCCGGGAGCGGCGGCCCAGCGGAGGCAGAGGCGGCGACAGAAGCAGCGACAGCCGGGGCCGCTGCCAGCCCGGCGCGAGGGACTTAACCAAGAAGCACGAGAAGAAGTAACTGGGGCGGCGCGGGCTCTTGCCATGGGCTGGTTTCTAGCTTTCCTGTTAGTCTAGGATGCGTCGCCAGTAAGCAAACCCGCGTGTCTGGAACCCCTGCAGCAGAGTGAATTCACACCAGCCCTTGGCTGAAGAGCGCTGTTTTAAAACAGGCACCAGAGGATTCTGTTCATGTCTGCGTGGGCCTCTGGAGTAGGGCGGGGCCAACGTAACACTGGAATTGCAAATGGAGTTTTGTAGCACTCTTCATTTTTAAAATTCTTTAAAAAAAAAAGAAATTTAAGTCTTGTTTATTTACTTCTGCCTTTATGCATTCTTTCTGTAAACTCAACCAGCAGTTTTTTTTTTTTAAATGAAATACTAAGTACAGTTCTGTGTTCTTTATAAATATTTTTAAAAGATGTGCTGGAAAGGTGAAGAAAGCCCCTTTCAAGTACTTTCATAGAATGGATTCAGATCCAAGATCAGATTAATCAAAGGCAAATTCTAAGACAGAGTGCCTCAGGATCTTACTAAAGCATGTGTTTCTACTACTTTTAAAAATAGAGGAATTTAGTCTTTTTAAGAACTCAATATTTTAATCCTAGTTCTCTGAATTGTTTCATAGTTGCTGTTTGCCTTCTGTGCAGAAATCCACTGGGAAAATTACAGATTTCTTTTCCCATTTCAAGATTAAATGAAATGAGGCAAGTGAGTCCGTATGCACGAGTAGCTGACTACTCAATCTTCATCAGCCCAGTGGGGGAAAACTAGAAGTCTTAAGTCCCTACACTGCAGCTCAACCTGGACATACTTCCCCTTTGGTCTGACTAAGGAGTAGCATCCTTGGGAGGAACTCTGGGGCCTTATAAATCCTGTGTCATCATTAGGCTATGCATTTGCATTGGTACCTTATTTAGGAACTTCCCTTTTCCCATGCACAAATTAGAATTATTTTTGGGGATTATAGCACACTGGTCAAGAATGAGTAACACTTTAAATGGGTAAACCGTTTTTTCAACTCTCAGAGGCATGAGAACACAGTGGGAAGCAGGGAGTGGCGGTATTGTCAAGGCACTTGTGGGAGGTGCGTGTCAGTGTGTGAACTGAGCGTCTCTGTTCAACAGGACGGCTTCCAGCTCCATGTATAACACTGCACATCTTTCTGGAGTCTTGGAGTCTCATTTCCTGTGCCTCACAAAGGTTACTGAGCCGGTGCTATTGGGGACAGAGGAAGAATTTGACCTATGTTAAAAATCTTCAGACTTCAAAGTATCAATGTATTGATATTTCTTTTAAAAAAAGCAAAGTATTCACATATAAAGGTGACTGATATTAAGATACATGTCTAAAGTTCGAACATGTTACATTTTCCTGATGGATATCAGGTATAACAGTAGATGAAGGAAGCAAGTTTCTTATCAACTGTGGTAGACTATTTCCCGCCATGCAGAGATGGAATAAATTAATTCAGGAAGTGAATGGGTATGGGGGAAGCAAAGTGTGTGGAAATTTAAATACTGCTTATCCATAAATATTTTTAGCAGAACTCATGACAATTGAAGAATAAAATCAACCGGATGTAACATCATATAATTGATGTGATATAATCATATAGCTTAGATAGTAGAAATAACAATATTCAGGGAAATTACTCAGGCACGCCCACAAATAAGAAACGAGCCCAATGCTTGCAGTTTCAAGTTATCTGACACTATGTCTACTAAGATATCTGAATATAACAGCCTTAGTTTTTTGCTTCACATGGTGGAAATATACAACCATGCTTTCTTTCCTTTCTGGTGTGTCTGTTCTAATAAGCTGGGGATGTTTGGGGAATGTATTATTAACCTCTGTATCAAAATGCTCTTTATAAATAAAATATATCCAGCTTTGAAATTTGTTGTCATTTTTTTTTTTTTTTTTTTTTTTGCAGTACTGGGAGTTGAACTCAGGGGCATTCTACCTCCGAGCTATACCCCTAGCCCTATTTTTTATTCTTTATTTTGAACCCGAGTCTCACTAAGTTGCGGAGTGTCTCACTAGGTAGCTGAGGCTGGCCGTGAACCCGGATCCTCCGGTCTCAGCCTCCCGAATGCTGGGATTACAAGCGTGCGCCACCACGCCCGGCTATTTGTTGTCATTTTAAACAGTCTTCCACACCCTACTGTACCGCTCATTTTATATGTGGGTCTTTTCTGCAAATGAGACCACAAGGCATTCTAAGGGGGTCCTGTCTTCAAACCTCTAGATGTCACGGGCAGGGGAAGTGCTTCTTCTAGTGCTTCAGTGAAACATGAACCTGTGAGGACATTCACTAAGAAGTGGTCTCCTAGCTGGATGTGGTGGTG
Organism: Graphiurus murinus; assembly: GCA_004027655.1. Classification (NCBI taxonomy): domain Eukaryota; kingdom Metazoa; phylum Chordata; class Mammalia; order Rodentia; family Gliridae; genus Graphiurus; species Graphiurus murinus. The sequence goes on along the minus strand of PVLC010030583.1, from coordinate 16,409 downwards.
CACGTTTGTAATCCCAGTACTTGGGAGGCTGAGACAGGAGGATCCGGGTTCGAGGCCAGCCTTAGCTACTTAGTGAGGCCCTCTACAACCTAGTGAGACCCTGTTTCAAAATAAAGAATAAAAAATAGGGCTGTGGGGTGTAGCTCAGAGGTAGAATGCCCCTGAGTTCAATCCCTGGTACCACAAATAAATAAGTAAGTAAGTAAGTAAATAAATAAATAAATACATACATAAATACATAAATAAAAAGATGTCGTCTCTTGATCCTAGGAAGTAAGGGTTAGTAGATCTGGAAGTTCCAGTGTCTGTTATGATCTTTACAATACAGAAAGCCCATAGCAAGGAAGAGAGATATTGGTAATTTCTTGGGAGCACAGAACGAAGTTAAGCAAACCCAGCATTCAATTGGTAGGCACTATGTTGGGAGAATCCTAATAAAACTCACTCATAAAAATAAATGCATCTGAGCCAGGTGTGGTGGCTCACATCTATAATCCTAGTAGATGAGAGTTTGAGATACAAAGATTGTAGGCTCGAGGCCAGGTTTAGCAGCTTAGCAAGACCTTGTTTCAAAATAAACATCGCTGGGGGTATAGCTCAGAGGTAGATTGCCCATGGGTTCAAACCTTAATACCAAAAATTAAATTAAGTTAAATGCATCTGTTAAACTCTCACTTCTATCCCTCTCTGTATAAGTATAAAGTTATTGGGCTTCACAAGGGGATTATAGAACTTCAGTTGGCATAGGATTACTGTGGGTTTCCACTTGATCATCACCATAAGCTTGCACACAACTATTAGTTTTTAGAATTAGTGGGAACGTTCATTTACTGTCCTTTACCCCCTGACTGACTGCGAGCCACAGTGTACACTGGGCTCCAGGCTCCGTGTGCTCAGCTGCTCATCTTTTGCTTTGCTTGTCTCCAGAGCTGAATTGAAAGAAATCCTTTTATGTTACTTTGCTTTTCTGTAATCATCTATCCAGTGCAAACAATGCTGTAAAGAGATGCAGAACAATTTACTGGCTCCTGGCCTTCATTCCTCTTTTTTTTTTTTTTTTAAAGCTTTTAGCTGCTTAGTCTTTCACTATGGTGGGATTTCAGGTTACAAATAAATGACTCAAATATTTAAAAATAATCATTGAATTAATGCCACTCAGAAAAGAGCTCCTGGGTGTTTTCAAAGCTGTTTTAAGGGTTCTGTGAGAACACAATACAAAAAAAGGACCTTTTATTTTACCGACTGTAATAGCAATTCTAGTAAAATATAGTAGAGAATGAAATCTCTGACAAAGGGTGACTAGCTTTGCAACTATAGTTCACACACAGATGTAAGTTCTTTAGTTCATGTAAGGAGAAAATGGAAACAGCAATAGCGTCTTCTCTTTGGACTGTGAGAAAGTTTCCTAAACTCTGTCAGGTCATATCACCACATTTGTCTCCTTGCCACAAGCTCACAATAGGGCGTAGCTGAGACAATCATATTCTTCCGCAGATGAGGCTGCACCAAGTCTCAGGGAGGATAAATATCATCTAGCTGGAGAAAAGTGAGGACTATGGGGCACAAGAATGCATGCGTCACTGGTCTCAAATTTTGTGAGTGTATGAATCAGCTAGGGAGCTTGAGCATACAAATTTTAGAAATATCAAAACAGAAGAATAAAACTACCTTACAGAAAACTTTCCCAAATAAAGATATTGAACCAAAATTGGCAAAAGCTAGCAAAGCTCTTCATCAATAGAAAAAAGCTTACTGTCAGCCAGGTGCAGTGGTGGTGCATGCCTATAATCTCAGTGCTTGGGAGGCTGAGACAGGAGGATTCCAGGTTTGAGGCCAACTGTAATGGTTTAGATTTAGAATTCCCCCCCAGCCCTCACAGAAACAAGATAGCAATGTTAGAAGCACAGCTTTATTGCTAAGGAGAGGCCCCTGGGGGTATAGCCTTGGGGATTGTGTATCCTTCCTCCTCCTCCTGCTCTCTGTCTTGCATCCAGCCTCCATGATGTAAGCAGAGCTTTGCACTCGCACTCTGTCCTCTTCCTGTCACCGTACCCTGAGATTCAGACCCCGCCTCACATGGACTGAACCCCAAATCTCCAAAAAACTGTGAGCAAATACATCTTCCCTCCTCTAAGTTGTGTGGTCAGTTGTTTGGGATTATAGCAGTAAAAATGTTGACTGAGATGCCAGCCTCAGCAACTCAGTGAGGCCCTCAGCAACTTAGCAAGACCCCTTTTCAATATAAAAATAAAATGGTGCTGGGGATGTGGCTTAGAGGTAGAATGCCCCTGGGTTCAATCCTTAGTACAAAAAAACAAAATTTAAAAATTACAAAAAACATTGAGTAAATTGAGAATTGAAGGAACCTACCTTGACCTCATAAAGGCTATATACAACAAACCCAAAGCCAACATCATTATGAATGGGGAAAAATTGACAGAATTTCCCTTAAGATCAGGAACAAGAAAAGAATGCCCACTGTCACCACTCCTATTCAACATAGTGCTCAAAACTCTGGCCTTAAAAATAAGACAGGAGAAAGGAATCAAAGGAATACAAATAGAAAAAGAAGAACTGAAACTATCTTTGTTTGCAGATGATATGATCCTTTACATAGAAGATTCAATAAACTCATCCAGAAGACTTCCGGTGAGGTGATAAATAGTTTCAGCAAAGTAGCAGGATACAAAAGCAACCTACAAAAATCATTAGCATTCTTTTACAACAATCAAAAATCACTGAAAAAGAAATATATTCACAATAACCTCAAAAAAGATAAAATACTTAGGAATAAATCTAACCAAGGAAGCGAAAAACCCCTATAATAAAAATTATAAATCACTAAAGAAAAAAATTGAAGAATATTTTAGAAGATGAAAAGATCTCTCATACTCTTGGATAGGCAAAATAAATAGAAAGAAAATGGCCATCCTACCAAAAGCTATCTACACAGTCAATACAATCCCTATCAAAATACCATCAGCATTTTTCACAGACCTAGAGAAATTAGTTATAAAATTTATATAGAAAAACAAAACACCCAGAATAGCCAAAGCAATTCTCAGTAATAAGAACTATGCCAGAGGCATCACAATATCAGACTTCAAACTGTATTACAAAATGATAGTAAGAAAAACAGTATAGTTTTAGCACAAAAACAGACACACAGACCAATGGAACATACTGGAAAATTAAGAAACAAAGCCCCATATCTATAACCAGTTGATCTTTGATAAAGGTGCCAAAGACATATTCTGGAGAAGGACAGCCTTTTCAACAAATGCTATTGGGAAAACTGGTTATCCATAGGTAGAAAAATTGAACTAACTCCTAACCTCTCACCCTGCACAAAATTCAACTGAAGATGGTTCAAGGACCTAGAAATTAGACCAGAAACTTTGAAAATACTAGAAGAGGGTATGGGACCAACACTCCAACATATAGGATCAGGTAGAAACTTCCTCAATAAGACCCTGAAAGCTCAGAAAATTACAACAAGAATCAATGAATGGAATAGCATTAAATTAAAAAGCTTCTGTGCAGCAAAGGAAACCATCAAGAATCTACAGAGAAAGTCTGTAGATTGGGAAAAGTTCTTTGCCAACTACCCATTAGACAAAAGTCTAATATCTAGAATACATAAAGAGCTTAAAAAGTCTAACACTAAAAAAAAAACAAAAACAAAAACAAAAAACAAAACAAAACAAAAACCTCAATTAAAAATGGGCAACTAGCCGGGCGTGGTGGCGCACGCTTGTAATCCCAGCATTCGGGAGGCTGAGACCGGAGGATCCGGGTTCGTGGCCAGCCTCAGCTACCTAGTGAGGCACTCCGCAACTTAGCGAGACCTGGTTTCAAAATAAAGAATAAAAAATAGGGCTGGGGGTGTAGCTCGGAGGTAGAATGCCTCTGAGTTCAATCCCTGGTACCGCAAAAAAAAAAAAAAAAAAAAAAATGGGCAACTGAGAAAGGGCGTGGTGGTGCATGGGAGGCTGAGATTGAAAGATCCGGGTTCTCAGCTGGCCTCAGCTGCTTAGTGAGGTCCTCCGCAACTTAGTGAGACCCTGTTTCAAATAAAGAATAAAAAATAGGGTTGGGGCTGTAGCTTGGAGGTAGAATGCCCCCAGGTTCCATCCCCAGTACTGCAAAAAAAGAAAACAAACAACAACAAAAAATTTTTCAAAAGAAATGCAAATGATAATAAATATATAAAAATGTTTATCATCTTTAGCAATTAGAGAAATGCAACTCAAAACCACACTGAGATTCTATCTCAATCCAGTTAGGATGGCAAACATCAAGAACACAAATAATAGTAAATGCTGGTGAGGATTAAAGGATATAGGAACCTTATTACACTGCTGGTGAGACTGCAAACTTGTACAGCCACTTTGGAGTTCAGTGTGTAGATTTCTCAGAAGATTGGGAGTGGAACTGTCATATGACCCAGAGATAGCGTTCCTGGGGATCTTCCCCAAGGAAATGAAATCAGAATAGTATAATCAGACTTGCATATCCATGTTCATAGCAGCACAATTTACAATAGCCAAACTATGGAATCAGCCTAGATATCCATCAATGGATGAATGGATCACAAAACTTTGGTATATACACATAATGGAATTTTACTTAGCCATTAAAAAAAAATTACACCATTTGCAGGAAAATGGATGGACTCAAGACTATTGTACTGAGTACACTCAGTACCAAGGAACAAGTAGATGTATGTTCTCTCTTATATGGGGAAGCCAGAGAGATGTTCAGAAATAAGAGCAACACCAGAGAGATGAGCAGAGGCTCTGGGGAGTGACTGAGGGGGACTGGAGAAGGGACGGAGGGAGATGAATCATAAAGAATGCGTAGTGGAAATAATGCATGAACGTTTACAAAATTGCCAATTCCAATCTCAAAGACTCGCAGTGTGAGGGTAGGGAGGGAGGCCCAGTGGGGAGGGCAATGAGAGTTGTGTGCATGTGTTTTTCTAACACCCTGTACCCCAGTATGTTGTAAAATTACAATGCACTCAATAAAAAAAATAAAGAAGAGAAAGAAAGAACTCGATGCCTTAACCTCAAAAATCGGTAGCTATATTAGTCAGCTTCACGTTGTTATGAGGAAATCCCTGAGGCAATTCATTCAAAAAGAGAAAAGACTGATTTTTTGCTCATAATTCTGGACTCTAATAAAAAATTAGGTGGGCCCATGGCTTTGGGCCTCTGGTCAGGATGGCATCTCCTGTCTGGAGCATGTGGTGGAGCGGATCATTTAATCATAAGCCAGGAAGCTAAAGAAGTTGGGCTGGCATTCCACATCCCCCCTCAAGGGTGCATCTTGAATGACCCAAATACCTCCTGCGAGGCCCTGTCTCCTTAGGTTCCACCACTTCCCAATAACGCCACCCTGGGGATCAAACTCTTAGCACATGGCCTTCAGGAAAGACTCATCTAAATCATACTAGTAGCTAAAGAAAGAAAGGGAACTCCTTAGAGAAAAAAGTGGAAGATCACAGTAAAAGATGAGATGCCCATTTCTCTTTCTTCCATTTCTCAGAAACCATATTGGTAAGTGCACAGATTCTCAAAGCAGGTGCGTGCAAAGAAAGGTGAACAAAGTGTGCGACTTTGTCCTTTATCTACAGATTGTAGTGTAGCGAACATGGCTATGGGAAGAAATAAGTGAAACAGGAGAAGGGATTCCTTACAAGTGAAAGTGAAACCATAATAGATATCAAAAGGGGAGAGGGAGGAAGGAAGGAAGAGAGAAAGGAAAGAATGTATAGGTCATATATTCTAGGTAATTGTATACAAAAGGTTAAGTGGAAAAACTTCCAAGAATGAAAAAAGAAGTTAAAACTTCTGGGCTGATAGCAAGTCATTTACAAGGGTAAACTCTCAAGTTGATATCAGACCACTTCAGTGCCCTAACATGAGGAAGATAAAGCCATAAAGGCACTCTGGAGAAAGGATCACAGGAAGGGAGGATATTATCTCTAGTCAAGCTGTCACTTTAGAATTAAGGCATGCATAAAGAAAATCTTTTTTGGGGGATGGGGTGGGGGGTGATGGTGGTAGTGTTGGGGATTGAATGCAGGGGCATTTTACCTCTGCATTATACCCCCAGCCCTGTTTTGTTTTCTTTTCTTTTTTTAATTCTGAGGTAGGGTTTTGCTAAATTGCTGAGGCTGGTCTCTAACCTGCAATTCTCCCGTCTCAGCCCCCCAGGTACTGGAATTATAGGTGTGTGTCAGGGGCCAGCCCTCGAGGCAGCAGAGTCAGGAGTCCCTCGTTAGGTGTGGATCAAGACGAGGTCGTGATAATACACTCACACCCAATGCAGTGTTGAAATGCATCTGTTTAATTCATGTCAGACACCGTTTTTTATACTGTCTTTTACAATGGGGCAGGAATTTTTACAGACTTGTTTTTCCTAAAGTTGAGTGGGTACATTTTTAACTAGAAAAGCTATTTCCCATAGTATTTGATGGGATTAAGTAAACAACAAAGAGCCGGGCGTGGTGGCGCACGCTTGTAATCCCAGCATTCGGGAGGCTGAGACCGGAGGATCCGGGTTCGAAGCCAGCCTCAGCTACCTAGTGAGGCACTCTGCAACTTAGTGAGACTCGGTTTCAAAATAAAGAATAAAAAAAAATAGGACTGGGGGTGTAGCTTGGAGGTAGAATGCCCCTGAGTTCAATCCCCAGTACTGCAAAAAAAAAAAAAAAAAAAAAAAAAGGAAAGAAAACAACAAATGTTACAGAATACAATACGTATATAAACATTCTTTAGTATGAAAACAGTGTTAAAGGTTAACAACGAAAAGGAGTCTCTATTCATCAGTTTAAATCTTCATTATTTGCCTAGCTCCTGTAAGTGTTCTTATCTTATTCTAGGCAGCTAGAGTTAGTTAATGAGTGGTGGAGGCAAAGGGGGAAGGTAGACAAACTATCTGTCTTAAAGTTTTCTTTACTCACAGATAAAATAATAGACCTAAGTTTCTTTGGTTTAGTAGCTAAGCCTGCAAAGTTCAATTCCTGATGTTTGTAGAAGATTAATAAATATCTCTGAGATGAGCTGAGGCATTGTCTTTTTTGAGGAATCATAATCCGTCCAGCCATCCTGTGTCTCTAAGAAATTTTCCTTTATAACTAATGTGAAAGCAAAACCTAAAGCACCCCAAATTTACAGAATATAATAATGCAAAGTGGGAAATGCCACGCGTTCCTTCTTTTGGAATCATCTGCCTTGCAGGATTCCAGTGAGACCGAGCCTTGCTCAAGGCCCAGCTATTAAGGTGACGTTGCAGGTGTGCACCACCACATCTGGCTAAAAGAAAAGAGTTACTAGTACTCAAGTGCCCTTTTTTAAAAAAAATCTGCTCAAGCAAGAACTTGAGCCAACTACAAGATGAATTAAAAGAAATCCTTTAGGAATGGAGAGTTTGTTGGAAGAGGACTATTGTTGGCAGAAAGCACTATCTTCACACAAATGTAAAGTGGAAATTACATAATTGTGAAAATTCTGGCCAAAATGAAGAATATAAATTGTTATCTCTTGACAGCATAGAAATATAATTAACAACAATCAGGAAGAGGGGGTGGGCAAGGGAAATGACATGATGCTGATTGTATCTGTTGAAGGAATGACAGTGTATCTAATTAATAAACTCCAAGAGTGCCATTCTAGTAAGATCAGGAGTCTTAATAGATTTCATAATTCCTTTTTCTTGTTTTAGAGGAATGTATTATAAAATAACACCTTATAATAATCATTTAAAGTTTAGTAATCTTTTGTTTCCAATTAGTTTTTTTCATTAAAGAGAAATGAAGTGTGTGTGTGTGTGTGTGTGTGTGTGTGTGTGTGTGTGTGTGTAATTTTTTCTAATGTCTGAATACCTTGACACCATACATAACTCCTTATTCTCTCATTATTCTGCTGAAGCTAACCAGGAAGACTATGTGTGTGCATGTGTGTGTATGTGTTATTGCGGACTGAGCTCAAAGGTTTCTATGCTACATCCCCAATCCTATTTTCTTTTTTATTTTGAAACATTTTTTTTAATGTTGAAACAGGGTCTTGTTGCATTGCTGAAAGTCTAAGTTGTAGAGGCTGTCCTTGAACTTGTGATCTTCCTGTCTCAGTCTCCCAAGTACTTGGATTACAGGTGTGAACCACTGCACCTGGCACCAAGAAGACTCTTGCTGCATATGAAGACCCAGGGTGATTTTCCCACTGAGAAGAACAAATTATATTCATCATTAGATTTGGGCCACAGGTGATCTACAGCCTAAGTAATAAGAAAAGAAAGAACGACAGATTCCCACAGCAGTTCTCAATGTATGGTAGTTTGTCTCAGGTGACTTTTATTTAACTGACTAGCAGTGCTCTCACCAATTGCCTGACACTTGCACCATACCCTCACAGGAGTGCTCCGCCGAGGGACATGAGCAGCTGCCGCTGTAGCTTCTGCACATATGTCCTCAGCATTTGCCATTTCTCTATGCACAGATGGCTTCTTGCTGCACATGTTCATTCTTTGCCTGTGGGCCTTTTCTACCTAGAGCTGTGAGCTCAGCCTATGTAAGGGGCTAGCTATACAGCGGAGCTATAGCCCCAGGAGTACCTTCAAACCATGAAGAATGGGAGCTGGGGCATAAAGACCACAGTCCTCCTGTTCCTCCAGTAGACCAAGTCTGAGGCACATTCCTCTCCCAGCAGTGGCCCTTTGATGGAGTCCAGGTGCACATAGCCCTTTCCTTCTCTCTCCTTTCCACACCTCCCTTTTGGTGCTTCCTTGGACGAGCTCCCCATTGGACCACTTTTGCTGAAGTTCTTGTCTCAGGATCTACTTCTAGTAGGATCCAACAGAAGATCCTGGTGTTATGGAGTATGATAGTCAGCATTTTGTCATTGTGACAAAATACCCAAGTAAAACAACTTGATAGAAAGAAAAGGTTTCTTTTGCTCAGAGTTTTGAGGGTTTCCATCCATGGTAGGCTGGCTCCACTGTTTCTAGGCTGGTGGTGGTGAGAAAGAACATCATGGCTGAGCAAAAATGCTCACCTCATGGCAGTCAGAGAGCAACAGAGAGAAGGAGAAAGGGAATGGGGACAAAATCTAGCCCTCAAGGGTGCACCTCAAGGACACACTCCCTTCAGCCATGTTCCATTTCACACAGTTCCATCACTTCCCAACAGACCATTCAGCCATGAATTAGTGGGTTAATCCATTGATGAGGTCAAAGGCTTTGTGGTTCCATGACCTCCCCAAAGCCCTACTATTGAAGGCTTGCTGCTCTGGGGACCAAGCCTTCTACACATGAGCCTTCAGGAGACATTCCAGATCCAAACCATAACACGGTGGGTGCTTCCCATTAAAGAAAACAGAAGTAACTCATGATTTGTGTCTTGCTACAGGGAAATTGGATCAGCCTTTCTGCAGAGTCAATGTGCCCCAGCCAGATACTAAGCAGTCACTGGTGTCTTTCAAAACAAACCCCAAAGTAATAGACTGAGCTGGTTATGAAATCAGATATATTGTTCATTTTAATTTTATTACAGATATCTTGGTTGTCTTAGGATTGATTTATCTTGATTCTATTTTCTAAGTTGGGTAATCTATAGGCATTGCATTTACATAAATAACAAACAAGCTCTGGTGGCTGTTATGCTAAGAGTAACTGGCAGAGACCATTGCCAGACCACATGACTTGTGAATCTGAAGAACTGAGACTTAATGTACAGGAAACAAAGTTAAATTTCATCAGTGCCTTTTCTATTTAAATGCAGTCTTTTGGCCAAGTTTTGGGAAAGAGATGTAATGGATTGGATTTAGACTGTTCCCCTAGACCACAGGGAAACAAGGTATCAATGTTGGAAGCAGAGCTTGGTCGTTAAGAAGGGGTCCTTAGGGGTGTGGCCTTGGGGATTATATAAGGCTTCTCTTCCCCTTGCTCTCTCTCAGCTTCTGGCCTCTGTGATGTGAGGAACAGAGCCCTTGTGCTGTCCTTCCCACTTCCTGCCACCCTACCTTGAGCTCTGAATCTCTTGAACCTCTGAATCTCCAAAAACTGTGAGAAAGTAAATGTTCCTCTCTCTAAGTTGTGTGGTCAGTTGTTTTGTATTACAGCAGTAAGGATGTTGACTGAAACAGAAATTGGTATCAGAGGAGTGGGGTCACTCCATTTCTAAGTCTGCCCGTGTATTTTGTGAGTCTTGAAGGCTAGACAGGTAGCCATTGGAGATCGTGCTCGGGAGATTTCAGAGGGCAAAGAGGATTCCATAGGGAGTAGAGGCCACATGTGTTATGTCCTGGCAAAGAACTTAGCATTTTGCCCATGTCCTGCAACTATGTGGGAAGCTGAATTTAAAGATGAATGAATGATTAAGCTGCTGGAGGAAATCTCAAAACTGCATTACGGATGTTAATGTCTGACTTCAGCAAATTTGTACACCAAATTTCCAGAGACACTTTATCGTTTTGCAGTTTGGCCAGAAAGACATTTGTAAAATTGGGGTCCAGAGAGATGGATGTTGTGCAAGAAAGTAAGATGGATGAAGGGAAGGAAGGAGGAAGCGGTGGCCATGGTGGAGGCGGGGCTAGTGACTGTGATTGAAAGAGATCCACTGACAGTAATTAAGGAGGGTGTGGCTTCCTTTCCTGGCCTTGCTTTTGTTTATTTTTGAACTTCATATAAATCGAATCATGTGGTATATAATTTCTCTCTCTCTCTTCTTCTTCTTTTGTCCTTTTTTCCCCTCAATATTTTGTGAAAGATTTTATCGCATTGTTGCAAACAGTGATAATGTATTCTTTTTATATGCTATTTTTGTTTTGTCATACTGGGGATTGAACCCAAAGGCATTCTATCTCCAAGCCACACCCCTAGCTCTTTTTATTTATTTATTTTTGTTCTCAAACAGGATCTCACTAAATTGCTGAGGGTCTCACTGTTTCCAAGACTGATCTCAAACCTGCAATCCTCCTGTCTTGGTTTCCCAAGTATTTGGAGTACTGGTGAGGCCACCATGCTTGGCATGCATGCTGTGTATTCTATTGTATAAGTATATGACTACTAATTCATCCATTCTACCATTGAATATTAAAGTTTCCTCCAATTTTGGCCATTACAAATGATGCTACTACAAATATTTTCTTTTTTTTTTTTTTTTTTCCTCTGGTACTAGGGATTGAACTCAGGGGCGTTCTACCTCCGAGCTATACCCCCAGCCCAATTTTTTATTCTTTATTTTGAAACCGAGTCTCACTAAGTTGCGGAGTGTCTCACTAGGTAGCTGAGGCTAGCCGCGAACCCGGATCCTCAGGTCTCAGCCTCCCAAATGCTGGGATTACAAGCGTGCGCCACCACGCCCGGCTTACAAATATTTTCTAAAGAGAAGAATCTTTTGAATTGAGGAAGCAAGTCAGAATCTTATTATTGTTTGAAAAAAAAACCAAAAATCACACAATAAAAATATCTTCTACCATTTTTTTGTGGTATGGGGGATGGAACCCAGGAACATTCTACCTGCAAGCTATACCCCCAGCCCTATTTTATTCTTTTATTTTGAACCAGGCAGGGCCTCACTAAGTTGCTGAGGCTTGTGGTGAACATGCACTCCTCGTCTCAGCCTCCTAAGTACTGGGATTACAAGTGTGTGCCACCACGCCCAGCTAGAAATATCCTCTATCATTTTTATAAGGTTATTTTCTTTTCAGAGTAGCTTGATATTCTGCTGATTTGTCCCAAAAAATTTTATTGAATTAAAGATCTGTTGAAAATTAGAGTTCATATTGAAATAATATAATCATTGCAATATTATTAATTTTGGGGATGCTGGCATTTGTTAAAAATGAATTCAATTTTGGCTTTAAGCAAGTGATTTTACCTTTATGGTGTTTTCATTATTCCAGAAAAGGAGGATCATTATACGACTTTCATTTGTTGTTTGTCGTATTGGTAGGTGGTTGGTTTCAGAATGATGATATCATTACATTAAGCCCTGTGAGTCCCAAGGACTAAATGAGTGGGAAGTTGTTTAGGTTAATTCATTCCTCACACCATCTAGACAGCAACACCAAGATGCTTGGCATGATGTGGTTTCTTCCCTCTATAACATAAGCAGGATAAGCCTTTTTCCTACACTTAAGAGAGGGCCTGAATATCCTGGTCTACACCCGATTGAGTCTTTTTCTTAACCCTTCTTCATCCTTCCTTGCCTTCCAAGGACAGAGATGATCCTACGAAGGACTTCTCACAATGTGCAGGATAGAGTGGGGACCATCAAAAGGTTGACTCTCTGCAGAAGAGAGCTCCCAGAAAGTATAGGTTCTCCCCCAAGCCGATTCTATTTATATTCTTCCCATAAAAGTGACACTGAATCTCTTAAAAGCTATATCCCTTGGTTAAAGATCTAGTTATAGATCTCTGAGGATTCTCTTTTGTCCTTGACCCACATGAGGTATCTTTGGAGGGAAAGGAAGTGCGTCGAGCGCCCTCTAGGGGGGAAAGTGTGTCATTCACGGTACTTCAGGGGATTTGTGTTCCAAAGTAAGTGGGAATGAATTTCCTTTGAAAGCTAGGTACGACACAAATGAGTTTTGTTGAGAACCTATGATACTACGCAAAGTGTGAAAATCCCCACATTCAAAATGTGTTTTTAAGGTGTAGGAAAGATACAAATTGTTATTTGCATACATGCATATAATATAAAGTTAAAATTAACAGGTATAATAACATAGAAAATGGTTAAGACCAGAAATGGTTCATTGAAGGTAAGGATACACATGCACACAAACACACACACACATACACACACACACACACACACACACACACACACACACACACACACACATTGCGGATTGAACTCATGGGCATTCTGCCTCTGAGCTATGCCCCTGGACCTATTTTATGTTTTAAAACAGGTTCTCACTAAGCTGCTAAAGCTGACCTTGAACCCGTGATCCTTCTGTCTCAGCCTCCCAAGCATTGGGATTGCAGGCATGCACCATGCACTTTTATGCATCTCTACAATTGAGTGTGATCCCACTCCAGTTCTCCAGTAACCACATGTTCAGAGAGGTCCTCAGGTCTTTAAGGATCCTGTTTTTTCCTATTATCACCAGTAATGTAATTTCTCCCTATATTGCCCCTAAAATCCTCATCTTCTCTGCTATCATTAAAAATCATTTCTCAAGGGCCAGGGTTGTAGTTTATCTAGCATGCACAGGCTCTGGGTTGGATTCCCAGCACTACCAAAAATTAATAGTCACCCTCAAGCCTACTGGGAGTGTTCCAACCTAAAGAGGAGCCATTGCCAAGAAGAATGGGAGCAGTACCCAGGAGGGGGAGTCCTAGATATGATCAATAACTAGGCACCTCAAGATAGAAGCTAGTCAGAGGCCGAGCTAGAATGAGTTTGTTGAGCTGGACTTGGTGGCACATGTTTGTAATCCTAGTACTTGGGAGGCTGAGGCAGGAGGATTGCAGGTTCGAGGCTACCCTCAGCGACTTAGCCAGATCCTGTTTCAAAATAAATTTTTAAAAAGGGCTGGGGGATGTAGCTCAGAAGTAAAATGCTCCTAGTTTCAAACTCCAGTGACTCCTCCCCCCCCAAAAAGCCTTAAAGTACAGATTATTAAATGCTTATTAGGGGATGTTTATAACTACAGAATGATACCGTCTGTTTTTGTGTTGTATCTGGAACATATCTCAGTGTTCCTTTCAAATATGTGATAAAGTTAAAAGGCTTTTTTTCTTATCTAATTAAGGATGCAAGATTATCTGACTGAATTATAATGGAGCTGATTTCTCTCCATTCCCCATCTCCTGTCCTCCTGCTTCTTTTTATGAGCAAATTAAAACACAATTTAAATTGAATGGATTATTGCTGGTCAGGAGATATAGTTTAATCTCTCCTGGAACAAAACTAATAGGAAAATAAGCTTAACTCAAGCTAAAGTTGCCTTAAAATTTAGTCTAACATTGAGTTTTGTGTCACTTAAAAACATGATTTAAAATTGTTTCTGTATTCTTTGTGTGAAAAATTGGCACTACATTTCTAAACTGAGGCGTTTGATTAGAGCACTAGCGGCCACGTTGACTTTAGGAGTTCATAATTAACCATGTAGAGTCATAAAATGCTAGGTCTGACGGGTCTTTTGGCAGCACTTTGCAGAGTTTTTCAGCATTTTAGACCTTTAAGATGCTGGAAAAAATGTTCTTCAGCTGATCAAATAGGAAACCTCTGCATACAGTGATCCACTCTTGGAAATTGAGAGTGTATGTGGACTTTGAGAAGTTTTCAGTAATGAAACCTGTCAATCTGTGTTTAACTGTTTCCCAGAACATCTCCCCACAGAATCCTTGTAGCCACACAGCTATTCGTGACTTGCATGGAGAACAATTTGGTTTATTTAGTCCCAGGATCTTGATTCCCAGTACATTACAGCCAGCTGATACCATTACCAAAAAAAAAGAGAAACAAATATACACAGATTTAGTGGCTTATTTTTAGAGGACACATGCCTATTACCATTGCCTTTTAAAAACAATGTATAAAAATCATGTCTTTAGCAACATATTCTAAAATGTTGTTGGTTATTAATATCAAACTCTTCAATCTTTAATACTTTTTGAAACATGAAAATTTTGATTTTTAATTCTCTGAATTTTCAAGTAGTTTTGATTCCCAAGTATTATTGTATAATGATTCTGTAAACACATATTCAAGTCCCACATGTTATAATTTTTCTGGGTTGGATATTTAAAATCTCTAAAAGCAACAAACTACTCACATGCTACCTCTTTATATATCTTGGTTTCTTTTTCCCTTTAGCCTTTGTTTTGTCTTTCTAATTCTTCATAAAAAGAAAGGAGTGCAAACTTACTTTAATTTTTGTGTATTTCTGGTGCCATACACCAACCTGAATGATGTGTAACTGAATCTAATATATAATATTTGTATATTGACTTTTTAATCTTTGGACAAAAGCTATTAAATTTTTTTTTTTTTTTTGCAGTACTGGGGATTGAACTCAGGGGCATTCTACCTCTGAGCTATACCCCCAGCCCTATTTTTTATTCTTTATTTTGAAACCGAGTCTCACTAAGTTGCGGAGTGCCTCACTAGGTAGCTCACTAGGATCCTCCGGTCTCAGCCTCCCGAATGCTGGGATTATAAGTGTGCGCCACCACACCCAGCTTCTATTAAATATTTAAAAAAAATATTATTCTTCGCATGGTCACTGTAGTAGTTAGCTTTCTGTTACTATAAAGTATATTTGAGATAACCAACTTATAAAGAGAAAAAGTTTATTTTGGCTCACAGTTTTGAAGATTTCAGTCCATCAGCAGTTGGTCCTTTTGCCTTTGGGTTTGTGTGGAGAGAGAGTAAATTATGGTGGGGGTGCCTGTAGAGGAAAACCACTCACCATATGGTCCAGAAATGGAAAAGAGAAGAAAAGGAAGGCACAGAGTTCACTACTCCCTTGTTAATTTACTCTGCAAATTTACAAGATTCTCAGCATCCCGGTGATAAAGGATCTGCCCCCTTCCAGGACATAAAGGGCTCCCGGCAGGCCCCATAGCTTCAAGGTTCTACCACCTCCCAGGAGCACCAGGCTGGGACCACGCCTTACCACACAGAGCACTTAACATCCACACTATAGCACCCATAATTTGAATTTAGCCCTGCGGTACTTCTAGACTTGGATTAATTTCTGATTAGTTTAACACATTAGCCTTCGTGACCCAGTTGGGGGAGGGGACTGATTTGCTGACTATCTTCTGGGTTAAAAACTGAAAGTATCCCTTATTTAAGTAGTAGTTACAAATCCTCCTTAAAGATACAGCAGAGTTAGACACAGTGGTGCCCGACTATAATCCCCCTACTTGAAAGGCGGAGGCAAGGTGGAAAAGAAGTTCAAGACCAGCCTTGGCAACTTAGCAAGACCCTATCTCAAAATAAAAGATGAAAGTGGTTGGGGATGTAGCTCAGGGATAGAGTTCCAGTGGGCTCAATCCTCAGTATCACTTACAAACACACAGAGATACAACAGAGCTGAAAGAATTGACAGGCTCACGATATATCATAAGAATTTGCAGGGGCCAGCCTCCAACGATACTTGTTAGTGTGGATCCGTGCAGCCTGAAGCCTGGGGGAGTACAGTTCAGAGCAGCACAGCTTTGAGGAGGTGCAGGAGCGCCACCAGGTTCAGGACGTTCCTCGGGGTAAACCAGCTACTACACTACTTACTGACTGACCGCCAACCACAGGGAAAACTTTTCTTTTGGAAAAGTTGAGAGCATGGCATCCTGGCAGGCCCATTTTGTGATGAGGCAGAGAATCAAGGGGAATGATTAAGCCTGAGAAAGAAGTTGATGCAAAGGTAGGAAGGGAAAGGAAGGGA
>PVLC010030582.1:8913-19503 GCA_004027655.1 Graphiurus murinus | reverse complement strand
GGTACTGGGGATTGAACTCAGGGGCATTTTACCTCCGAGCTACACCCCCAGCCCTATTTTTTATTCTTTATTTTGAAACTGGGTCTCACGAAGTTGCGGAGTGCCTCACTAGGAAGCTGAGGCTGGCCGCGAACCCGGATCCTCCGGTCTCAGCCTCCCGAATGCTGGGATTACAAGCGTGCGCCACCACGCCCGGCTCACTTAATCTCATTTTAAATATGAGAGAGAGCAAAGCACATACATAGGATTGAAAAGCTTAAAATTAGTCAAACCAGGACCACAACTCAGGCTCTCTGACTTTGGTGCTTTTTAATGAGGATGCCATTATAGAAGTATATAAATATTATTGAGTTTGACTTAAATGTTCAAACAGACGTCATCATCTTGACCAATACATGTTCTTTCTACTAAATTTACTATCCCCATTGTAAGAGTTATTAAACTGGGTGCAGTGACACATACCTGTAATCCCAGCAGCTGGGGAAGGTGGGGCAGGAGGATCACAAGTTCAAGGCCAACCTCAGCCACTTAGTGAGACTCTGTCTCAAAATACAAAAAGAAAGGGCTGGAGATACAGTTCAGTGGTGAAACATCCCTGAATTCAACCTCTAGTACCAAAAAAAAAAAAGATAACGAAAAAGAAGAAGAAAAAAAAAGTAAAAGAAAAGAGTTACTAGTGGTATTTTATATAGTTATTCAAGATGGAAATCCCAAAGTCAGTTTTAATTCTGTCCTCTCCATTATCAATAAAATAAAATTTGTTATGGGGTCTCATTAATTCTACATTCTAAGCCTATCTCACCCTCTTCTCCATTTGGGCTGTCTTCATTTAAGCCTTCATCTTTTCTAGTCTATTTTATTTCAATAACTTCCTAAATGTGTTAGCATGCTGTTGGATCACTGCTTCCTTCACTCAGTAAATTCATGCTTTAAATCTTACAATATTCTAGGCAGCATGCTAGAGATGGAGAATATTTATTTATTTATTTATTTATTTATTTATTTATTTATTGGTACTGGAGGTTGAACCCAGGGGCATTCTACTGCTGAGATACACCCCCAGGCCCATTTTTTAAAATTTTGAAACAGTGTCTCACTAAGTTTCAGAGGTTCTTCTTATAATTTGCTGAAGTTGACCGCAAACCTTTGATCCTCCTATCTCAGCCGCCTCCCAAGTACTGAGATAACAAGTGTGAGCCACCATGCCTGGGTTGAGATGGATAAAGATAAAAGAGACCTAGTCCATGCTCTAAAGGAACTCACAATCTAGTAGAGAGATAAATACATAAGTAAATATCAAGTATTAATTTCCTGAAAACATTACCAAACAACATGTTGATGAGATAAAGTTGAGTTTATTTTTTCAGCAGAGACTTAGTAGTATCTATAAGTAGTAAGGGTGAATTTGGGATATTTATGAGATTTTGGTGTCTAGTTTAAGGTAGATCTATTAATGTGAAGTGGAATTGGTTATCATTAGGTAAATATCTGACAATAGTTTAAGATTGGAGGACACAGCTGGATGTGGTGGTGCATGCCTGTACTTGGGAGGCTGAGACAGGAGGATTGTAGATTCCAGGACAGCCTCAGTAACTTAGAGAGACGCTCAGCAAGTTAGTGAGGCTCTATTTCAAAACAAAAAAAATGAAAACATGGCTAGAGGTATAGCTTGGAGGTAGAATGCCTCTGTGTTTAATCCCCAGTAAAACATACACACACACACACACACACACACACACACACACACACACACACACACACTCACAGATCGGAAGACACAGTGGGTAAGGATTTCAAACAGTGTTTTGACATAAGCTATTGGCTGATGTTTTGGGTTGAGTTGATGATTCTTTCAGTAAGTTCCTGGAGTATACAATAGTTTATTTGTACCTTATTATATTTGCACTTTTTATCTTTCTAAGTAAAAATATCTTGGAATAATAGAGCCATTTTGATAAAGATAGTAGAATAGTAAAGTCATACTGACTTGTGTGGTGGTAGACAATTCCACTTCTTACGAGTAATTACAGCAAGACATTATAGGCACATATCTGGAGTTCTGTGTAAGCATGGAAGAGGGAGTGGTCAATGGTCCCTAGAGTCAGAGTAGGGAAGAATTAGGAAAGATTTTATAGACTTGAAGCTGTCTTTTAAAAGATGAATAACATTTCATTTATGATATATTACATTTTGTTTATACAATCATCAGTTGCTAGATATTTGGGTTGTTTCTACTTTGGGCTATTTTGAATAATGCTCTTATGAATATTCATATATGCATTTTAATGAATATATGTTTTCATTTCTCATAGGTATATACTTATGAGTGAAATTGCTGGGTCATATGGCAACTTTCATTTTTTTGTTTTTAGAAAATGCCAAATATAGTCCAAAGAGAATGGACTATTTTAGATTTCTATCAGTAATGTGTGAAAGTTAAAACTTATCTTCATTTTTGTCAATGCTTTATTTTTTTGTTCCTTTGATTAGAGCTATCCTAGTGGTATGAAATGGTATCTCACTGTGATTTCATTTTACATCTCCCTAATGATTAATGCTATGAACATCTTTTCATGCATTTATCAGTCATCCATGTATGTTCTTTGGAGAAATATCTTTTTAAATCTTTTGCCAGGTCTAAATGGATTTTCATTGTTGAATTGCGAAAGCTTATTATTTTGGATATAAGCCCCTTGTCAGATTATTATTTTAAAATATTTGGCTTTTGGCTTCTTTTATTTGAAGCACAAAACTTTTTTTTTAATTTGAAGCACAAAGCTTTTTTAACTTTTAAAAATTGAGGTGAAAGTCATGTAACATAAAATTAACCTTGTTAAGTGAACAATTCATTGCTGTTTGGTGTATTTAAAATGTTATGCAACCACAACCTCTATTTAGTTCCAAAATCATCATCACTAAAGGGAATCCTATACTCATTTAGTTGTTCTCCAATCCTCCTTTCCTCCGGACCCTGGCAACTATCATTTGATGTTCTGTCTCCATGGATTTGCTATTCTGAATATTTCCAATAAATGAAATCATACAATATGTGACCTGTGTCTGCTTTCTTTCACTTGCTATAATCATTTCAAGGCCTTGCCACATTGTAGCATGTCTTAGCATTTTATTTTTGTATAGCTGAATAAATAGGGGAGTGCAAGTTCTCTAAATTTATTCTTCTTTTTCAATATTGTTTTGGCTACTTGGAGCTACTGGCAGTTTCATATTAATTTCAGAATTTACTTTTCCATTACTACAAAAATGGACATTGGAATTTTGATAAGAATTGCATTGAAGCTATAGATTATTTTGAGTAGGTAGTATTGTTATCTTAACAATATTAAGTTTTCAGTCTTTGAAAGCAGTATGTCTTTCTATTTTAGGTCTTCTTTAGTTTCTTACAGCAATATTTTCTAGTTCTCAGTGTACAAATGTTCCAATTCTCTGGTTAAATAAATTCTTAAGCATTTTATTATTTTGGAGGCTATTGTAAGTGAAATCATTTTATTAACTTCCTTTTGTGGATTATTTTATTGCTAGGGTATAGAAATACAAATACTTTTTAAATTTATGGATCTTTTACCATGAAACTTTGCATAATTTATAAATTCTAGTAAGTTTCTTGTGCATTCTTTTAAATTTTCTCTATATAGGGTCATGCCATGTGCAAATAGGTATGTCTTATGTTTTCCATTCAAATAGATTTCTTTTATTTATTTTCTTGCTTAATTGATCTAAGTATAATTTCTAGTGCAATGTTGAATCATAGTAGTGATAGTGGGCATCTTTGTCTTGTTCTTGATTGACTAATTTTTAGTGTGTTTTTATTGGTGCATTATAGTCTCACATCATAATGTAAATCATATTGAGAATGACATACATGCACACAGCACTTGGTGCCTCCCTGCCTCCCCATCTCCCCCCTTCCCAATACAGTATATTGAGATTGACATTGGTATTTTCACAATGTGCACATAGTCGATAGTAGTATATTTTCAGTTTTTCTTTACTGAGTATGTTGGCTGTGTTTTTTTTTTTTTCATAAATGCCCTTTATCATGCTGAGGAGGTTCTCTTCTATTCTTAGTTTGTTGAAAGTTTTTATCAAGAAAAGACAATTAGACTTTACAGGAGTGGTGGGGCACACCTGTAATCTCAGTACTTGGGAAGCTGAGACAGGAGGATTGCAGGTTCATGGCCAACCTCAGCAATTTAATGAAGCCCTCTGCAACTTAGTGAGAACCTGTTTCAAAATAAAGAATAAAAATTAGGACTTGGGATGTAGCTTGGAGGTAGAAAGCACCTGTGTTCCATCCCCAGTGTGTGTGTGTGTGTGTGTGTGTGTGTGTGTGTGTGTGAGAGAGAGAGAGAGAGAGAGAGAGAGAGAGAGAGAGAGAGAGAGAGAGAGGAAAAGGTGATTAAAGAGAAAAAGGAAAGGTGATTAAGCCAGGTGTGGTGGTGCACACTTGTAATCCCAGTACTTGGGAGGCTGAGAAAGGAGGATGGCAGGTTCGAGAACAGCCATAAATTATGCTCCAAGAGGGAGGTTACTTATTGTTGACCTTTACTTGAGAAAATCAAGGCTGAGAAGGTGATGTTTGTATTACCCAAAGTCTCTCTCCACAATCTTCCACAGATTCCTGGAGACAGGCTTCAGGAAGATTGGTATGAGTGTGAAATGGAAAAAGAACAAAAGTGAAAAGTCAGGCTAGGATCTGTGGAAGAAGACAGTTTACAAACTGCCTCCCCATATATGTGGGTGGATTCTACACTTTAAAATGAGAGCTTATGATGAAGGTGGCCAAACATCAAATATATTGCCCTTCTGGAGAGAAAGGACCACATGTAGCCCAGCAATTAATTACTTCTTTAGTAATTTATCTTCTTAAAGTTTTGTTAGATTAAAAGCTTTTGTTTAGGTGGGCCTGGTGATGCATGCTTGTAATCCCAATACTTGGGAGGCTGAGAGAGGAGGATTGCAGGTTCACAACCAGCCTCAGCAACTTGGTGAGGCCCTCCGCAACATAGTGAGACCCTGTTTCAGAATAAAGAATGAAAAATAGGGCTGGGGGTGCAGCTTAGAATTAGAATGCCCCTGGGTTCAATCCCTAGCATTGCAAATAAATAAATAAATAAATGAATAAATTCATTAAATCAAACATTAGATTTAATTTCTGTATAAATTTCATTTATAAATTTAAAAAGTGTGTTACAAGTAACAAAAAAATGAAATTTGGTATTTGAGGATGGCAGGTTCGAGGCCAGCCTCAGCAACTCACTGAGACTCTCCTTGATTTAGTGGTACCCTGTTTCAAAATGAAAATAAAATAAAATATGGCTGGTGGTATAGCTCAGAGGCAGAATGCCTCTGGGTTCAACCTCCAGTAGCAGAGAGAGGGGGTGGGGAGACCAAGGGAGAGAGAGAGAGACTGGAAGGGAGGGAGGGAGGAGAGAGAGGGAGAGAGAAAGAAGAAGGAGGAGGAGGAGAAAAGAAAAGAGAGGAGGAGAAGAGAAATAGCACTATCATGATTTTAAATAGCCAGATGTGGTGGAGCATGCTTATAATCCCAGTACTTGGGGTCGGGTGGGGTGGCTGAGAGAATAGGATCACAGGTTCACAGCCAACCTCAGCAGTTTAGTTAAAATAGGGCTGGGGGTGTAGCTCAGAGGTAGAATGCCCCTGGGTTTAATCCCCAGCACCACAAAATAAATAAATAAAACTCTTTTATTCCTCAATCATGCTTTCTGTTTGAATGCTTTCCAAGCAGGGAAGTGAGAATTGAAGTTGTGGGGAACCATTCTGAAATCTCCCACCTGCTAGCACTGGGGGCCTTTCCCACTCTTCCTGAGCTCAAGACCATCTAGGGGATCCAACTCTGCTGGAACCCACCTGTCCTTGGGCATCAGTGTGGAGGCTATTCCTCATTGCCTCCAGAATCTTTCCACATAGTGTTTCAATGAACCAAGTGTGGAAACCATGGACTGATACTAATTTTATGGGAAAAGAAGTTCATTGGGACCAGGGCCTGATCTGGGTGAGGACAGGAAAGCATGGTCTTGCAAGTGGAGGATCAGATTTGGCTTTTATTAACTTTTTTTATATTGTGCTCATAATAATTAATTTTGCCAGCCTCAGCAACTTAGTGAGACCCTGTTTCAAAATCAAAATAAAAAGGGCTTGGGTTATAGCTTGGAGGTAGAATGCCCCTGGGTTCAATCCCCAGTAGCATACATACACATACACACACACATGCACACATGCACCAAAAGAGGAGGAAGAGGAGGAGGAAGGAGGTGATTAGATTTTGCCAAATTGTTTTTTTCTGCCTTAAAGCAGATATTATTTCATTTTGTTAATGTCATATATTGTATTGATTATTTTTATGCTAAGCCATAATTGCATTCCTGGAATAAATTTCACTTGCTCTTTTTAACATACCATTGGATTTGGTTTGCTAGCATTTTGCTGAGAATGTATCAATGGTCGCATGAAATATTTATTTGTGGTTTTCTTGTGATATTTTCATTTGGCTTTGGCATTGGTGTAAAACAGACCTCAGAATGAGTTAGGATATATTTTCTCCTCTTTTAGTTTTTGGAAGAGCTTGAGAAGGGTTGGTATCAATTCCTTAAATGTTTGGTAAAATTCACTAGTGAAGTGAAGTGGCTTTTGGAATTTTCCTTATTGGGAGTTTATTATTATTATTACTATTGGATTAATTCTTTCAAATTGTTAGATGTCTAGAATTTTCTATTTCTTCTTGAATCAGTTCTGGTAATTTGTGTGTTTCTAGGAATTGTATTTTATATCTAAGTTAAGTAATTTTGATAAAGTGCAAGTTTTCTACTTTTTCTTTTGTCCCTTATGCTTTTTTTTTTTAATATTGGCACTGAGGATTTAACCCAGGGACATTCTGTCTCTGAGCTATATCCCCAGCCTCATTTTATTTTTTATTTTGAAATTGGGTCTCACTAAGTTGCAGAGGGTCTCACTAAGTTGCTAAGGCTGGTAGCAAACCTGTTTCAGCTTCCCAAGTACTGGGATTTCAAGAGTGCACCGCCATGCCTGGTGATGCTTATGCTTTTATTGTTATATCTAAGAAATTTTTGTCTAACTAAAGGTAGTAAGACTTACTCATATGTTTTCCTCTCAAGACTTTTATAGTTTTAGTCCTACATTTAGATCTATAATCCATTTAATGCATTAAATTTTTAAATGTGAAATGGTATAAAGGTCAAATTTATTATTTTTATTTCTGTGTATTGCTATCCAATTGTTCCTGTGTCGTTTTTGATACTAATATGATTTTGATGCCCATCAGTCCACCAAACTTTAGCATCGGGGAAGGGATGTTACAGGAAGGATTTTAATTTGGAGTCAGGTTGGAGAGCTATTTGTATATCTATCTGAGAAAGGCCTTACTTGGACAATTTCAGAACAAGGCAAGACATCTTGTTTTCTTTAGACCTGAGCCCTAAGCCAGAGGGCAGAAGGCTGGCACCTGTCTTTGTGCAAGCATTTAAAGTGTTCCATGCTGCTGTCCATCTGCTTGACATTTATCTAACATGCAGCACTGGGATGAGCTGACAACTGGGCTGCTCAGCAGTCCCAAGCACAGACCTTTCTCTCTTTTCTTACTCTACTCTCTCGGGATTCTTACCTTCTACCTCTCAAAGTGGCTACAAATAACCTAGAAGATCAACTAAGATTCTATAAGTGGTAGTGGTGGTGGTGGTGGTGGAAGAGAAGTAGGAGGTCATAGTAGGAAGCAATAGTAATAGAGGATAACAAGAAGAAATAGGGAAAAAATGAAGATGTCAGGAAGAAAATGAAGAGTCAGGGGGAATAAATAGGGAAACAGGAAAACAGCTAGGAATCAACAAGAAACATATCCAAAAATTCAGCAGAGAGCCTTTAGCTTTTGCAGAGAGGAAAGATAGAGAATTTCAGTACAACATCTGGCTATTACAACATTCAAATTGGAGAGTTAGAGGGGTGAGGAAGGTGGGGGGGAGAGAGAGAGAGAGAGAGAGAGAGAGAGAGAGAGAGAGAGAGAGAGAGAAAGAGAGAATGAGAATAAAAATCCTCACTTACATACATTAATAGAAGAAAAACAAGAAAGATGAGGAAATTGTCATCTCACTATAGAGAAAATCTAAACAGTATGAAGATAGGTGAGGAACAGTTTCTCCCTTTCCTCAGGCAAACATTGCTCACACTCTATCTCTCAGGCCTTGATAAAAGACCAAAGCCACCCGATACTCTTGCCTCAATGCTGGGGCTGAGAAAAGTGTAATTGTTCCTCCCCAGCTAACATGTACAGTTTATTAGGGACTGTGATAGGTCTGTGGAGAGAACTGGAGAAGAGGATGGATTTCAGTTGCATTATTCAAACTTAACTCTGGGGGGCAGCATGGTAGAGTGGAAAGATCACAAACATTGTGGCCACAGACATAGGTCTAAATCTTTATTTTGCCACTTTCTTTTATGCTTTGGGACAAGTTAATTACCCAATCTGAGCCTTGATTTCTTTTACCTTCAAATGAAGAGTATATGGCTCAGTCTGTGCCAGTTCATGCCCTCAGTTTCTGATCACTCACTGTATTCTAGGTACAAACTGAAATTTTCTCTCTCTCTTTTTTTAAAGGCTTTGACTCAAGAAACTTCTGAAATTTTATTAAAAGGAAACAACCCAGAGAACAGAAAATATTTTGTGGTGAAGGATAATCACTGGATTTTTTTAATCAAAAATATTCTGAACATCCCCCAAATAAAGGAGCACTATTCACTAAAATGACATTCATTAGCCAAACATGGTGACACACACCTGCAATCCCAGTACTTAAGAGGCCAAGCAGGAAGATCCCGGGTTCAAAGCAAGTGTTAGTAACTTAGTGAGACCTTCAGCAACTTTGTAAGACTCTTTTTCAAAATAGGGCTGGGGTATAGCTCAAAGGTAGAACACTCCTAGGTTTAATCCCCAGGACCAAAAAAATTACATCCATGAAACATTTTAATAGAATGATAATATGTTTATATCATGGTATTAAGGTAACAAAATGTATGTACATAATTCGGTGTACAACTATCATAACTATGTTGAAAAAATATAGAGACAACACAGAAGTAAAATATAGCAAAATGTTAAGCATGTATATCTTTACATGGAGGATTATGAGTTACAGTTTTTAACTTTTCTACCATGAACATAACATAACTTTTGTAGTGACAAAATGAAATTAGTTGAAGAATAATTTTAAGAGGCTCTTAAGGAGCCGGGCATGTAATCCCAGAATTTGGGAGGCTGAAACAGGAGGATCCAGGTTCACAGCCAGCCTCAGCTACCTAGTGAGGCACTCTGCAACTTAGTGAGACCTTGTTTCAAAATAAAGAATAAAAAATAGGGCTGGGGATATAGCTCAGAGGTGAATGCTCCCGGGTTCAATCCCCAGTACTGGAAAAAAAAAAAAGAGGCTCTTAAGGAATACTCTACAGCAGCAAGAGTGATCTATTAGTACATGTAGCAACAATAGGAATGAATTTATCAAGCATAATAGTGAGCAAAAGAAACCAGATTAAAAAATACATAGCAAATAATTCAATTTCTGTTAAGGAAAACAAAAAGTAAATTTAATCTACATTATTAGTAGACAGTATAGTGATAACCTTGGGTAGTAACTTTTGTATCTGGTTCCTTTTGTCCAACATTATGTTCATGAAATTTATTGTATGTGTGTGTGTGTGTGGGGGGGTGTTGGTAATGACTGAAAAGGGTCGAAAGGGGGCTTCTGAGATCTGGTAATGCTAAGTGTTCTCAGTTTGTGAAAAATTTGTCACCGTTATGAATGGTACACTTTTATGTTTGTATGTTATACTTCAATAAACATTAAAATTGGATACAGAGATGATAGAAAATGTACTGATTGAACGCAAACCATTCTTGGTGCTCTTCTCTGCAGGAAGTAGTTAGAATAAAAAGATAACTTATTTCAGCCACAAGATGGCAGCATTAGTTGCTTGCAAATCGAATTCCAAGGTGCTTCTGCACAAACGTTGTAGGGACCAAATATTTGGTGTATTGTTTTAGAGAAGACAACTTACACAGATTTGACCTTCTCTAATTTTCTAGATTGAAAAAATGCCACAGATGGAAAATTTGCTTAAGAACACATGGCTGACTAGATGACAACCTAGGCTAAAACTCAGATTTCTGGGCTATCAACCTGCTCTGACACTCTGAAAAACTTCCATTTTCAGCTTTATTTACTTCCTACTATGTGTTAGACGAGGAGGTTTACCAAGAAAAAGCACTCATCCTCTTAGAACTCCAGAAAACTGAAGTCTCAAAGGGAATAGAAAATGCATGACTAGAATTGGCAGTACAGACAGGCCAGATTGTAGTGTGAAATTTCCTTATATGGGCTTTAAAAATCATTGTATGGCCAATTCTGCCTAAGCTGGCTTAGGCTTCTACTTCTTTCGATGTGAAGAATAAACCAGATAACCTCTTCCTTCTTTCCTTCCTCCCTCCCTCCCTTTCTCCCTTCCTCCCTCCCTCTCCCTCTCCCTCTCCCTCTCCCTCTCCCTCTC
>PVLC010030581.1:6791-19504 GCA_004027655.1 Graphiurus murinus | reverse complement strand
GGAGGTGGAAGGAAGGGAGAGCGCGTGGGCTGAGCTCTTTACATCATGGAGGCCAGGAGAGGGGGAGGGAGGGAGAGGGGGGGGGAGAGGAAGAAGAAGAAGAAGAAGAGGAGGAGGAGGAGGAGGAGGAGGAGGAGGAGGAGAGGAGAGGAGGAGAGAGAGAGAGAGAGAGAGAGAGAGAGAGAGAGAGAGAGAGAGAGAAGAGAGAAGAGAGAAGAGAGAAGAGAGAAGAGAGGAGAGAGAAAGGCAGAGGAAGAACCACATATAACCCCCAAGCTTGCATCCTGGGGAACCAACCTCCAGCCACAGCCTACCGGCCTGGGTTACCACCTAGATAAATCAAATACAATGGATTCATCGACCGCTGGGATTACAATCCCCATGACTCAATTACATCAGCTCCATACATTAAAAGATGAGCTCTTTAGTGGATATTTTATATCTAACTATAATAAAAGTGGATGAGTCAGTTCTTTTGGGGGCAAGAGGGCATACTTGGGAATGTACCCAGGGACATTCTACCTCTGAGCTATACTTCGGCCCTTTTTATCTTTTTTTATTTTGAAACAGGGTCTTGCTAAGTTGCTGATGGTCTCACGAAGTGGCTGAGGCTCGTCTCAAAGCTGTAATCCTCCTGTCTCAACCTTCCAAGTACTGAGATTACAGATGAGGGCCACCGCAAGTGGTTAATGGACAGTTCTTTAAAATAGGACACAGAGCTAGGGGTGGTGGCCCTCACTCTTGATCTCAATACTTGGGAGACTGAAGTAGGAGGATTGCAGGTTTGATGCCAGCTTCAGAAACTTAGCGAGACCTTGTTTCCACATTAAAAAATAAAAGGGGCTGCACGTGTAGCTCGGAGGTAGAATATTCCTGGGTTCAAACCCCAATACTAAACAAACAAACAAAGAAATAAATAAATAAGGAATAAAATAGAACACAGGCTCTTTAGATCAAAGAAATCAAAGCCACATTATTATTCAGATTTGAGTCTACCAAATTTAGTTAGCTGACATTTAGGTTTGGGTAATTACCAATGGCCAAAGGAAGTTGTTCATTTCCTTTGAGAAAAACAAATAGGTTTATTTTCTTGGCTTTTTCTGTGCATTCTGTATTTTACGCTAGTGTTACTAACATTGCACCCATTTCTGCCACAGATTTCTCTGGAGGACATTGTGTTCATGACAAGATATCATTATAAGGCAAAATCTGATCCAATTTGGGGAGAACACGAAGTTTGTTACCTTCTGTTGGTGAAGAAGAACGTTACCATAAATGCAGATCCCCATGAAGTGCAGGGCATCCACTACCTTACCCAGGAGGAGCTGGAAGAGCTCCTAGAAAGGGGAGTCAGGGGTGCAGTGAGGGTCACCCCTTGGCTGAGAATCATCGCAGAGAAATTTCTGTACAAGTGGTGGCCCCACCTGGATGACTTGAGCCAGTTTGTGGAGCTCCATAAAATACACAGAGTGTGAGATGCAGGGCGAACAGCCTCAGCCACCAACTGTCCCCGACAGGAAAGGCTGTGCCACCAATTGTCCCAGTTTACTCATGATTATGCTCTCAACCAAAACAGGAAGAAAGGGCGCTTGATGGCTAATAAACTATAAATCACTACTTTTAATCTACTTTGTCATGTTGTCTTTATTTTTTCCCCTATTGTTTCATTCCTATATATTTCATCTGTTTAGTTGAAGGGAGAAAAGTTTTTAATGCTTTTGTTGGTGCAATGTAATTATGCATCATGATGAGATTCAAAGTGATACGGACATACATGCACAATCAATCCCTCTCATTCCTAGAGCATAGTCAAGTCTACAGGCCTTCCTTCCTTCCTTCCTTCCTTCCTTCCTTCCTTCCTTCCTTCCTTCCTTCCTTCCTTCCTTCTCTCTCTCATTCTTTCTCTTTCTTACTCTAACTAGTGATTAAGCCCAGGGGAATTCTACCTCTGAGCTACATCCCAGCCATTTATATTTTATATTTTGAGACTGGGTCTCACCGAGTTCCCTAGTTTGGCTTTCAACCTACCATCCTCCTGCCTCAGCCTCCTGAGTAGCTATGACTACAGCTGTGTGCCACCATGCCCAGTTTAAGGACTTTATTGAACAAACCCGGTTTTGATCCACTCCCCATTCAAGCTAACTCTCCTTCTATTACTTGGCTCTTCTAGAAACTTAGTATCTAACTCAAATACTCTAAAGGTCATACATGTATGGCTCCTTGAAGCTCTTCATATTACCACCCATTTATTTACTTTTTGGTACTGCAGATTGAACCCAGGCACATTCTACCTTTGAGCTACATCTCCAGCCCTATTTTTAAGAATTCTGAAGCAGGGTCTTGTAAAGTTGCTGGGGTTGGCCTCAGACTTGAGATCCTTCTGTCTTACCTCCCCAGTGCTGGGACTATAGTGCTTGGCTACTACCCATTTTTAAAATGGAAACCATGGAACTCCACAAAGTTGGGTTCTTCTGGATCGCATGTTCCACAAAGCTGCCAAATCCTTGTTCCCTGCAGGCTTTTTACAGTGGAGCCTGTTTATATTTCTACCTCTGCCCTGGACTGTGAGCCTCAAAGCAGATACCAGAGGGGACGGTCCAGTGCATGTTAGCCGTTAGTCACTGTGATCAAAATAGTTGACAAGAGCAGTGTAGCCCAGGAGATTAATTTTGGCCCCTGGTTTCAGAGCATCCAGCCCAAGATCAACCCTTGCTGTGAGCCTGAGGTGAGGCAGAACATCATGGCCAAGGGTGTGGCGTAAGCACGTGGCTCTGTTCCCTCTGGTGGCACTGAGGATTACCCAGAGTACAGGAGAGCAGGTTTTAAAGACAACACTGTGTTCTGCAATGGTTTTAGCGAGAGATTATGACATCTCGTTATCCAGCTTGACTTTTCACCTGGGATTAGAAAGCAGATGGACAAAATAGTAGAGACGAGAGCAACAGACACACAACAGGAGATGAGCAAGAAGAATTGGAACCAAGAAGAATTCAAGGATCAGCAGGGATTGCCTTCATCGCTGCCTACAAAGAAAGCAGGATGTTACCGTCAATCTTGCCCCAGTTGGGCCAGACCCTAACACAATAAGGGAAGCCCCTCCACTATCCACAGAAAGAAATTAAGTGGATGTCTAGCCTTGCACAATGATGCCCAAATATCAGTATGGCCAAACTTAAGTCATCTGCCACATCCAGGTTGCTGGTGTCAAAGCGAAATGCAGCCATAGGGTTGTAGTGTGGGAAGGGACCTCTCGTAAATGTTGCAAATGGGACTCTGTAGGGTGCAAGCTCAGGGCTGGGGAGATGGGTTCCGAGCCTTTCCTGGAGAGTCTCAGGTCATCAGAAGCACAAGGAGTCACACCAGGGTATGCTACCGCGAGGCCGCATGGAGAAGTGGCCGCACAGGAGAGGGCTGTCGTGAACTGGGGGCTGGAGGGAAGGGATCCAGTGTCGAGGGCATAGCTCCTGTTGTCAGAGGACAGACAAGTCCCCAGGACCCTCAGAGGATGAGTCAAGCACCTGTACAGGTGAGTGGGGTTAGAGTGCACCCTGCCCCTGTCTCTGCTCCAGGTGCCTCCCCTGGCTTCTTCCTCTTCCGGGATCAGGGCTGGCCTCGACCTCTGCCGAGGACCTCTTGCCTCAGATGACCCTGGCTGCCTCCTCCTCGGCTCATCTCTGACCTGTGCTCACTCTGTCCATGCGAGCCCCGAGAGGAGGGTTCCCAGTCCTCATGGGCTCCGGCAGCCCTGGGTCCAGGAGGACTGTTGGTGCTCTTGACACCGCTCCATCTCCCCCCTGACTGGATGCCCCTCATTTCTTTGTGCTCCAAATTGGACTGAATTAGCCAATGTTCCTAGATTTCTATGATAATATATATTTTTATCACCAGGCATGATGGCTGCACTCTTGTAATCCCAGTACTTGAGAGGATGAGACAGGAGGATCACAGGTTTGTGGCCAGCCTCAGCTACTGAGTGAGGCTTGCTGCAACTTAGTGAGATCCTGTTTCAAAATAAAGAATAAAAAATGGGCCGGGATAAGCTGGGCATAGTGGTGCACACTTGTAATCCCAGTCCTTGGGAGGCTGAAATAGGAGGATCACAGGTTTGCAGCCAGCCTTAGCTACTTAGTGAGGCCCTCCACAACTTAGTGAGACTCTATTTCAAAAAAAGAATAAAAAAATAGGACTGGGGGTATAGCCCAGAGGTAGAATGTCTGTAGATTCAATTCCCAGTACTAAAAAAAAAAAAATAGGACTGAAGGTGTAGCTCGGAGGTAGAACGCCCCTGGATTCAATCCTCAATATCACAAAATAAAACAATTTTATATATATAAATACATTCCAGGTGTAGTGATGCACACTTCTAACTCAGAACTTCGGAGGCAGAGACAGGAGGGTCACAGTTTTGATGCCCGCCTCAGTAACTTAGGGAGGTCCTGCGAAACTTATTGAGATACTGTTCCAAATTAAAAAAAAAAAAAAAAAAAAAAATGAAATGGGGCTGAGGGTGTAGCTCAGAAGCAGAATGCACCTGAATTCAATCCCCATTACCACACATACACACAAAAAAAAAAAAAATAGAAAAAAAACATTAAAGTAGTCGAACATGTTGCTATTCAACTTGTCTTACTTTTAATCCTCTTGCTAAAAAGAAAGAATTAACCCCTTTTGTAATTATGAAATCAATTTATAAAATTTCCTTCTCTTATTAACAATTTTTCACACACATGCAGTTCCGTGTCATTCTTTACATTTGGGAGCCAATGAATATAAGGACCTGCATTATCTTTTTATTTTTTATTTATTTATTTATTTATTTGCAGTACTGAAGATTGAACCTAGGGGCATTCTACCTCCAAGCTATACCCCCAGCCCTATTTTTTATTCTTTATTTTGAAACAGGGTCTCACTAAGTTGCAAAAGGCCTCACTAGGTAGCTGAGGCTGACCTTGAATTTGCGATCCTCCTGTCTAAGCCTCCCAAGTACTGAGATGACAAGTGTGCACTACCACACCTGGCTCACATTTTGTTTTTTACAATTGAGCCTGACTCACAATGTACTACGTAGTTCTCATCATTCTTTTATCCCTAACTCTTTGACCTGGAGATATTTTAATTTGATAGGATAGATTATGTGTTTGGATCGTTAAATTCCTAGTGTGTTTGCACTGTGTTAGAGCATGTCACTGAATCATATGATGACTGTTTTATAATTTATTGAAATTTTCTTTGGAAACATTCTCAAGGTTCGGTTATGACAGGCAATGCTTAATTGTGCTCATTATTTCTAGCTGCTTTCATTGACCTGATGATTATATCTCAGATGCGAAGCATCACACTATTATTGTGGATTTCCTGGACACATTTAACCAATGAACTTAAACTGCTATCTCTTATCTGTTTGTTAAGTTTGTATCAAATTTTTATTTAATGAGCTTTCTCCAGTCTTATTCCTTTATATTAAAATTTTTCAGTGTTTTTGTTTGTTTGTTCATTCGTTTTTTGCAGTACTGGAAAGTGAACCCAGGGTGTTGTACCTCTGAGTTACACCCCCAGCCCTACTTTTATCCTTATTTTGAAATAGGGATTCACTAAGTAGCTGAGGCTGGCTTCGAACCTGCGATCCTCCCAACTCAGCTTCCCAAGTACTAGGATTACAAGCATGTGACACCATGCCCTGCTTTTTTTTAAGTGGATCGTGTGTGTGTGTGTGTGTGTGTGTGTGTGTGTGTGTGTGTGTTATTGAGGATTGACCTCAGGGACATTCTACTTCCTAGCCACATCACCAGTCCTATTTTATTTTTATTTTGAAACAGGGTTTCTCTAGGTTGATGTTGAAAGTCTCACTACTTGCTGAAGCTGTCCTGGAACCTGACTCAGCCTCCCAAGTCCTGGGATTTCAAGTGTGGACCACCATGCCTGGCTTAAGTGTGTCTTTTATAACACTGTGTGTGTGTGTGTGTGTGTGTGTGTGTGTGTGGTAGCAGGGGTTGAACCAGAGGCATTCTACCTCTGAGCTACACCCTTAACCCGACACAATTTTATTTTTGTTTTGAAACAGGGTCTCCACTAGGTTACTAAGAGCCCCTCTAATTGCTGAAGCTGTCCTTGAACCTGGGATCCTCCTGTCTCGGCCTCCCAAATACTGGAATTACAGTCTTGTGCCACCACACCGCCTTGAATGGGTCTATTTTGAATAGTGTATGTAGTTGCAGTTTGGTTTTTACTGTGATTGAAGACTCTCTTCTCTGACAGTTCTCATAAGCCCATAGGATTTAATAGAGGATTAACTATATTGGAGTATTAAATACATAAAATCCAGCTGGTGTGGTGGCACACACCTGTAATCCCAGCACTTGGGAAACTGAGATGGGAGGATCAGAGGTTCACGGCCACCCCAGGAACTCAGGTGAGGCTCTCTGAACCTTAGTGTGACCTGTTTCAGAACAAAAAATAAAATAGGGCTGGGGGTGTAGCTCGGAGGTAGAATGCCCCTCACTTCTATCCCCAGTACCACCAAAAACAAACAAAAAAAACTATGAAATACAATACTAAAATTGCAAACCTGTCATTTTCACCCAAAGGGTTTTTTTTTTTTTTTCTTGCTGACAAATGAGGCAACCACAGCCTTCAACACGATTCCTGGGAGAAGAAGAGAAGGGTGTGTACAGTTTTCTCAACCAAGCGAATTTGGAAACATCTTCATTGAAACACAACAGGAAGACACATGATTAATTCTCTACACCCACACACACGTAGCCATGTGTAAGGGTCCACAGACACTGGGGGATGGTCAGACCATGGCTTAGCTAGGCTTCCTCGCCTCCTCTGGATAAAAGTCACTGTTAAGCCAGGCGAGGTGGAGCACGAATGTAAAACCAGTACTTGGGAGGCTGAGACAGGAGGATTGCAGGTTGAAACCCAGCCTCAGCAACGTAACACAACTCTCAGAAACCTAGTGAGACCGTTTCCAAAATAAGAAATAAAATTGGGCTGGGGGTGTAGTTTGGAGGTAGAATGCCTCTGAGTTCAATCCCCAGTACAAAAAAAAAAGTCACTGTTAAATGAAAATAGCTAAGGGCGTCCTTGAAGATGCCGTATTGTCCTGGCCAGCTGTCACCTGTGTGGACTCCGTGCTCGGACATACTGCCATCTTTGTTGTGCTTTGGTATTTAAACTGGACAGGGCCTGCCCGCTGTGCTAAAGCCCCTTGCAGAAGTCTCTTGCGGAGCTCTCTTGTACACAGCCGGCTGCCACTGATCCTGGAGGCAGAGGCCCTCCTGTTTCATCTCGCTGCAGCTCGAATAAGAGCCAGGTCTCACCACTCTTGGCTTTTTTCCAACTGGCTAGATCCAACTTGCACCTTCCTGGCCTGCCTCAGTTGCACAAGCACATACACCTCGGTTTCATCAGAGAATTTCTTTTCAGGAAAATGACGCAAGAAACGTGCTCTCTAGTATAGTGACTTGTTTCACAGACTGTCCTGTGAATCAGACCCTGTTTCAAAATACAAAAGTAAAATAAAATCAGGCTGGAGGGTGTAGGTCAGAGGTAGAATGCTTCTGGGTTCAATTCTCAGTATCACCCAAAAAAATAAAATAAGGTACTTATAGCCAGGCGTGGTGGCACACACTTGTAATTCCAAGGATGAGACAGGGGCTTACAGGCTCAAAGCCAGGGTCTTGCTAAGTTGCCAAAGCTGGTTGTCTCAAATCTGCAGTCCCTCTGTGTTCAGCCTCCCAAGTACTGGGATTACAAGTGTGTGCCCAGTTTTGTTTTTATTTTGAAACAGGGTCTCACTAGGTTGATGAGATTCTCACTACTTCTTGAGACTGTCCTTGAACTTGCGATCCTCCTGTCTTAGCCTCCCAAGTACTGGGATTACAGGCATGCGTCCCCACACCTGGCTTAACTACTTGTGTGTGTGTGTGTGTGTGTGTGTGTGTGTGTGTGTGTGTGTGTGTGGTACTAGGGGTGACCCAGGGGCCTTTTACCACCAGGCTATACCCCCAGTCTTATTTTATTTTTTATTTGGAAACAGGGTCTTGCTAAGTTGCTGAGGCTGTCCTCGAACCTGCCATTCTCCTGTCTCAGACTCCCAAGTAGTGGGATTACAAGCGTGCACCATCACGCCCAGCTAATTGCTACTTTTCAAAAACATTAAAGTCATAAAATGAAAAGCAAATAAGATCTGAGAAATGTTACATATTAAATGAGACCAACAAACATGGCTAATGATTACAATGATGCCCTACGGCTTTCTTTTGCTCCAAAAGATGCTTTTGGGAGAATTTGTGAAAAGTGACAACCGGAGCCAGGTGTGGTGGCGCACGCTTGTAATCCCAGCATTTGGGAGGCTGAGAACGGAGGATCCGGGTTCGAGGCCAGCCTCAGCTATCTAGTGAGGCACTCCGCAACTTAGTGAGACCCGGTTTCAAAATAAAGTAAAAAATAGGGCTGAGGGTATAGCTCGGAGGTAGAATGCCCCTGAGTTCAATCCCCAGTACCGCAAAAAAAAAAAAAAAAAAAAAAAAAGTGACAACCATATTATGTTGGTAATAATTTCCTGATTTCAATAATTGTCTGGTTATATAAGAAAACACACATACAAATATAAAGTTAACGGTAAAGGAGGCATCGTGCTGCAGTTGATTGTATTGTTATGGGGTTTGGGCCGTACCCCAAAAATAGACTAATAATCCAGGTTCGTTGATATTGTGAAAAAAAGAATTTTAACACATATCAAATTACAACATCTGGCAGATTTATTCAGGAACAGGTCAGGGCGAGGAAAACTGGGGTGGACAAAAAGACGGGGAGTGCAGAAAGCTTAGGGCATGGTCCCCAATCCCGGGCAGGAGTCCAAGAGAGCGAGCGACACGTGGATTCCAGAGGGTATAGGAGAGGGCGGGGTCCTTCCAGCCCCTCACTCTCAGTTCATAGGTTGAGCTCCAGGTGAGGTCTCGCTCCTCCTCTTTCCAGGTGTGTGTCTCCGGTGGGCGGTGGGCTGGGCTATACGTTGTGGGCTGGGCTGTACGTTTTTCTCGGGCCGAACCAAAATTTTTCTTTTTAAGGGGTGGACGACACTCTCCGGATTTTTAAAAGGCTAAAAACTATATTTCTATGAATTTTCCCGATACCTCTTTTTCTACCTAACATTCATACTTTTAAGCTACCTCATCAGTATCATACAAAAATGTAAATATACAGGGTTTGTTTTAGAGTACATACAATTCTTAGTAGATACAGGCAGTATCATACAGACTCTCAGAGGAAATTCGATTAATATTAACTTTAGAGGAAGTAGAAAACCTGGAAGCATTTTAACTAGGGAAGGAACAGATAGTTTGGAATGGTGTTCATCACAGAAGGATTTTACTGAGGAAGTGCAGGGAGTGTGGGAACTTAGGCACTGTGGAATGAAGGTTCAAAAGAGAATCCTAGAAATAGTGGGAGTCGAAGGCAGCAGGGCAAAGAACCAAAGAAGTAATGAAAGCAGCAAGCCGGGCATGGTGGCGCACGCTTGTAATCCCAGCATTTGCGAGGCTGAGACCACAGGATCCCGATTCGAGGCCAGGCTCAGCTACCTAGTGAGACATTCCACAACTTAGTGCAACCCTGTTTCAAAATAAAGAATAAAAAACAGGGCTGGGGGTATAGCTCGGAGGTAGAATGCCCCTGAGTTCAATCCCCAGTACCAAAAAAAAAAAAGAAAGAAATGAAAGCACCAAATCAATGATGAGAGGTATTCAATCTCATGGGCCATCCAGATGACAGTGTTTACCACGGTTCCGTATTTTCGACTTCCTCTAGCCGATGGAACCGGCCACAAGGTGTTGGGCAACACGGTGGCTGTGTGGTGCCCAAGCCTATCGGCTCTGGCAGAAGCTGAGGATGGAAGGTCTCAGCAGTGACACAGCCTGGGCCCAGGTACTGTGGGGCTGGCTCAATGCTCTAAGAGCCTTGCTGTTTCAGGGTAACACCACTTCCTGTGCCAGGTCAATTTCTGCGTTAGTTTTCTGTGGCTGTTACAAAGTACCTGAGAAAATCATCTTAAAGGAGACTAGTTTGGTCTTGCGGTGTGAGGTCTCAGTCCAGGGTTACTTGGCAACTGCTTCTTGGCCTGTGGCAAGTCCCAGCATCAGGGCGGACTGCAGGTGGTGGAGCACAGCTGCTCACTTCGGGGCGGCCATGACAGGGCCAAATGCAAAACAGACCCTTGCAGGGCATTCGCCAAAGGACCTACTTCCTCCACTGAAGACCCACTTCCTAAAGCTTCTGCCCTCCACCCAAAAGCCCATCGAGCTATAAAGCCATCAGTGGGTAAGCACACTTGCTTGTTCAGAGCCCTCCCCATCCAATTACCTCCCAGGGACCCCACTTCCGAACACTGTTGTACTGTGGAGCGCCTGCAACACATGAGGCTTGGGGGACATTTAAGATCCAAACCAGGAGGCTCTAAGTGTGCTCCATGGCTGCCTGCAACGCCAGCAAAGTACAACCCTCGTTCCTCCTTCAGAGGGGCAGGCTTCGATGTCCCCGCACCAAGCACTCTTTGCACTCTACTCCTTCTTGATAGTGTCCTTTGCTATGTAATTTTCTGTATCTTCTCCTGGAAATCTGAAATTGCCTTTAATTTTGCTTTACTTCATTTCAACCTCTCGCTTGAACTACTCCCATGGTATCAAATAAAACAAAACACATGAAAGACTCTCATTTATTCATTCAACTACTGTAAACATACAGAGTTAACCAGTTTTCAGCAAAGCAATAAGCACTTCAGACATTTCCGACGTCTTTTCAGTTAACAGATCACGATTCCAATTCATGAAACCATACGGCACCAAACTGAGAGATGAACACAAGAGTCTAGTGAAGCCATGTCTCCGGGACAGGACGTCATCTCCTGTCCTTTTTACCAGCTTTCCTCTTTCCAGAGAGCAAGTGCTTGGGCTTCATGTCGAACACGTGCCTGTCTGCCTCCCCTTTCTTCCCCAAGCGGTTCATCTTCTTCTGCGCATTCTTCATCATTGTCTTGGCTTTCTTCACCATCTATAAAGGAGGAGAAAACACAAAGCTAATTCATGAAAGCCAAACCTCCATGGCGCATTGTCATTACCAGCCAATGCAGTGACACAATGGACCAGGTCTGTTCTGTCAGGAGGCCTGGAAGGTCTCACTTACTCATGCCCACCTCCACATCCTCAGGAGCCCAGTGAGTATTGACAGATGAAGACTCAATGGAAATCACACCTAGGGCGAGATTTATTCCTGGAAGAACTGGGACATTTTAGGCCTAGAAGATGAAGGTATATCTATCCTAACTCCTTCCAAACTCACACACTGGAACTCGAGCCCATCAGAAGACACTACTCACATCAGACAAGTGGCAATGCCAACATGAAAACCCCGATTTCCAGA
Source organism: Graphiurus murinus (assembly GCA_004027655.1). Taxonomy (NCBI): domain Eukaryota; kingdom Metazoa; phylum Chordata; class Mammalia; order Rodentia; family Gliridae; genus Graphiurus; species Graphiurus murinus. The sequence continues at coordinate 8,083 of PVLC010030581.1, read as the reverse complement.
TGGCAATGGCACCGTGGGATGAAAACTCTGGCTTCCACAAAGTAGACGGCCTGACAGTTTACATAGAGACTTTCCTGTGTATCTGAATTTCCAAATAATGAAACTAACAATATTTGTGTTTATTAAAAAAATTTCAAACCAGGTGTGGTGGCACATGCCTATAATGAGAGTATTTAATTTAAGAGGCTGAGACAGGAGGAATGCTGGTTCAAGACCAGCCTCAGCAAATTAGCAAGACTCTCTCTCAGCAACCTAGCAAGACCCTGTTTCAAAACAAAATATAAAAACAGGGCTGGTGTAGCTCAGAGGTAGAATGCCTCTGGGTTCAATCCCCAGTACGTATCACAAAAACAAGACAAAATCACTTCAGCAGAAAAGATTGTAAACATCTAAAGTATCTTTTTCAAGAAACTACAAATGATATAATAGTGACCTAAGCGATCAATTTGAGGGGAAAAAAATCCTGTAACATGAAGATAAACAGCATCACCTGCTGCTTAACCAAAGCTGCTCCCCCGGGGCTGGTTCCTCCCAAGGGCTTGTGGGGACTGAGGCCTCCTGGTGTTGGGAGGGGCTGCTTCCTAGCACTCCATGAAGAGCTAGGACCTAAGCTCAGACTGTTGATATTTAAGAGACCATGTTTCTGATCACCCTCTAAAAAAAAGGAAAGTATTAAGAACAGCCTACCCAAAGCTGGGCGTGGTGGCGCACTATTGTAATCCCAGCATTCGGGAGGCTGAGACCGGAGGATCCGGGTTCGCGGCCAGCCTCGGCTACTTAGTGAGACACTCCGCAACTTAGTGAGACTCGGTTTCAAAATAAAGAATAAAAAATTAGGGCTGGGGGTGTAGCTCGGAGGTAGAATGCCCCTGAGTTCAATCCCCAGTACCGCAAAAAAAAAAAAAAAAAAAGAACAGCCTACCCAGGGCAACTGCCAGGGACATCCAACTGTTCCCTGGACCAAGCTCCTCTCTCAAGAAGGCCAAGAACAAGTGGATGGATGCGCAGCTAAACCCGCCTGCAGCTCCTGCTCCTCCAAACAATGACTGCTGGCTTCTGCCCTGAGCCCTTGCGTACTCACCACTGGAGGCTCTTTTTTTTTTTTTTTTTTTTTTTGCAGTACTGGGGATTGAACTCAGGGGCATTCTACCTCCGAGCTATACCCCCAGCCCTATTTTTTATTCTTTATTTTGAAACCGAGTCTCACTAAGTTGCGCAGTGCCTCACTAGGTAGCTGAGGCTGGCCTCGAACCCGGATCCTCCGGTCTCAGCCTCCCGAATGCTGGGATTAC
>PVLC010030579.1:9263-19505 GCA_004027655.1 Graphiurus murinus | reverse complement strand
TTTTTTTTTTTTTGCGGTACTGGGGATGGAATCTGGGGGCATTCTACCTCCGAGCTACACCCCCAGCCCTAGTTTTTTTATTCTTTATTTTGAAACAGTGTCTCACTAAGTTGCGGAGAGCCTCACTAGGTAGCTGAGGCTGGCCTCGAACCCGGATCCTCCGGTCTCAGCCTCCCAAATGCTGGGATTACAAGTGTGCACCACCATGCCCAGCTGCCTAATTTTTTTTTTAAGTCCCTCCCTCCCTTCTTTTTTTTCTTTGGATTAAATCCAGAGGCATTCTACCTCCGAGCTATACCTCCAGCTCTGTAGTCTTTTTTTTTTTTTTTTTTTTTTTTTTTTGCGGTACTGGGAACTGAACCCAGAGGCATTCTACCCTCGAGCTCCACCCTCAGTCCTATTTTTTATTCTTTATTTTGAAACCGAGTCTCACTAAATTGCGGAGGGCCTCACTAGGTAGCTGAGGCTAGCTACAAACCGGATCCTCTGGTCTCAGGCTCCCAAGTACTGGGATTACAAGCGTGCGCCACCACGCCCAGCTGCTCTTTAGTCTTTGAAACAGGGTCTTGCTAGGTTGCTAAGATTTTTGCTAAGGTGCTGAGGCTGGCCTTGAACTTGTGATCCTGCTATCTCAGTCTCCCAAGTACTGGGAGTACAGGCGTGCACCGGCATGCCTGGCTTTTGCCTAATTTTCTATTGGATTGTACTTGTGTGAATTCGTAAGGACTTCTTATATAGGAAGGCTTTTTAGCAGACAGGATGCAATCCTTTTCTCTCCCATGTTAACTTACTTTTCAAACTCTGGCTGGAAGGCGCTGGTGGGGAGTCCAGCTTTTGTAACTTGTACAGATGGTCGAGCAGGGGCCCTGAGGCCAGCTGGCTGCACGTGGGCTTCTGTGTGGATAGGCTTCCTTCTGTTTTCACCAGCCCATGGAGGCTGTCTTATCTAACTGATGCTTGAGACGAATTCCTACTGTTTCACAAATGACGGACTCTGGCCAAATGTGAGCGTATCACTTGCCATGGCCTCCTCCAAGTGCTCACAACGCATGGTCCTGGGAGTCAGCTGGGAAGGCCTGGCAGCAGCTGGGCCGAGGAGCACGGAGCTCAGTCGCCTGCCAAGGGTCTGTTGCCTTCGCCCAGCCTCATGCCCCGGCGTTGGAGAGAGGCCGCTTTTGCACATGTCTTGGAAGGGTAGAAGGAAGCTCTGGCAAAAAGCAATTTTCTCTGCATTGAATTGAGCAGTGGGCCCAGGGCCACGAGGAAGGGCACCGGGGGAGAGGAGTCAGCAGCCGCCCAGTGTGTGCACCGCTGGCACGAGTGGACAGGTGTTCGCTCCTCTGTTCGGGGGATCTGGTTCTCAGCAGAGCTGTGGAGGTTTGACGTGTTCCAAGCCCACTTAGCTTTTATCTGTGTTCCTTCTCTCCTAACCAATTTGAACAGAATGTCCTGCAGTAGCAGAGAGGAAGATTACATTGAATGCAGCCTCGGAAGCCTTAGCCAGGTGGGGCCTGGTGATCCTAAGGCTCACAGCTGTCAGTGCGCATGTCCGTTGGGCAGTCTAGTGGAGTTTGGGGTCTGAAATGACCCTGGAGGAAGCCAAGGAACTTAGTTTTGTGTCACGTGTGCCTTCCCTGGTTCACTCGGGAAGTGGCTATGGTGCATGATCGCTTTGACCTGAAAACCCATCCTGGTTACGTTTCTCCTTTAGAACAGTCCCTGCGTTTTTCCTTTACTCTGTCCAAATGCTACTGTCGTGTCATTTCAGTCCTGGTTTACTGTCACAGCTTCCTGGACCAGTACCTGACTTTTAGTTTCTCCCTAATTCCTCCAGTAAGGTTCTGCCAGCCTTACTATCCTTCTAAATGTGGCTTTGATCATGTTACTTTTCTTTACTTCTCTCTCTAAGACCTGGCTCCTGATCCATTCAGCGGCCTTCGGCTGGTTTTTTTCTATCTCACTGTGTGGCACTTAGCACTAGGCGGCCTGGTATTACATTGCTCTGATGATTATGTCTGGCTTACAGGCAGTCAGAAGCTCTTGAAGCCAGAGTGGTTGTGCTTCTGTCTCTTGAATCCCCCACTCTGCATGGTTGGTCTGTCCTCAGACAGCAGAGTGCTGATGCCTGGGCGAAAGTGTTTAAAAACTGAGAAACTACCTTGGCAGGCCAGGGAGAAAGCCGCAGAATCGTTACTTGGTTTTGGACTTTCTTGAGCTTCACCTCTACCAGATAGCTTCATTTGGGCCTTTTCCTATCTTTCCTATCTTTGGAGTGAATTATCTGGCGGTTCCCACGCAGCCGTGAAGGCTAATTTTCCTTCATTCTTTGCTTTCCTCCAAAATTAGAACCAATGAGCTGTTTCTGCATTTGGGATTAGGTTTTTTAAAAAAATATCTTTGTAATTCTTTCCCTGACACATTTTACAGTTTTCTATGGGTATGTGCTGGTAAAGAGAATTTGGATTTGCAATCTGGCTATTTTTTAGGAGAGCAGACCAATTCGGGAAAACACCATTCTGTTTTCCTGACTCGGAGCTTCTCATTGGTACAAGTTTCAGTTTGGCGCGTGATTCTAACACAATTCTCACTCTTCTTCCGCAGACACGATGAGGCGAGTGGTGCGGCAGAGCAAGTTTCGGCACGTATTCGGACAAGCCGTGAAGAATGACCAGTGCTATGACGACATCCGGGTTTCTCGCGTGACCTGGGATAGTTCCTTTTGCGCTGTCAATCCCAGATTCGTTGCTATAATCATAGAGGCGAGTGGGGGCGGAGCCTTCCTTGTGCTCCCTTTGCACAAGGTGAGTAACGTGACCTTCCCTTCTGTGACATACCCACTTGCAGGCACTCTGTTTTTTTCTGGGATAGACTGACAGGCCACTAAAAGCTGCCTGTTTGCTGAGACTATTACTCGGATGGCATTGAGGTTAAGTTCCACACGACTTGCTAACCACATCAGTTTTTCTCTAACAGAATCATTAAATGGAACGACAAGTGACCTCTGTCCTGGGTGTGCCCTGTGTGCATGAAAAAGATTATTATTGTGATGCTGTGGTGTGGGCAGTCATAGGAAGTTTATGATTTGGTTTGTAATCATCTACTTTTTACAAATTTTTCTTTTGGAAGGGAGTTTTTAAAAATGTTTTATATATATGTATATATATAGTTTTTTTGTGTGTGTATTTGTGTTTGGTACTGGGAATTGAGCCCACGTGCATTCTACCTCTGAGCTACACCCCCAACCCTATTTTATTTTTTATTTTGAAACAGGGGCTCACTGAATTGCAGAGGGCCTCACTAAGTTGCTATGGCTGGCCTTAAACCTGTGATCCTTCTGTCTCAGCCTCCCCAAGTACTGGCGTTACAGGTATGCACCATCATGCCTGGCTCAGATATACACACACACACACATACATATACATATACATACATACATACACACACACACACACATATAATATAGATATATTTGTGTGCGTGTGTGTGGTACTGGGGATGGAACCCAGGAGCATTCTACCTCCGGGCTATAACCCCAGACCTATTTTTTGGTTTATTTGGAAACAAGGTCTCACTAAGTTGCAGGGGGCCTCACTAAGTTGCTGAGGCTAGCTTCGAACCTGCAATCCTCCTGTCTCAGCCTCCCAAGTATTGGGATTACAAGTGTGTGCCACCACGCCCAGCTCAGTTATATTTTTAAATGGGTAGACACTTGTAAGATAATGTTCTCTCTTTTGTATGAAGTCAGGAGAACTAAGACCTTTTGGTTTTTCAATAGTAAGTGTAGTAAGACCTCAAGAAAATGTTTCAAAACAATATAGCTTCAACTCTGGAGAGTAATACATTTGGGCATGGGATTTAAACAGTGTCGGCAAATAGTAGAAATAAAGGATCTCCATTGAGCGTGCTTCTGCGTGCACTTCAACTTCAGCGAGCTTCCACACCCTTTTTTCCTTCCTTAATCTTCCCAGAGAGCCTGCTCCAAGGTGGGAATAACATAGGGATTTTTTACTTTTGCTGAGTGAGTCTGCACTTTATCGGCAAATCTTAGAATTGTAAATAATGAGACACAGACACAGACACACGCACAAGGAAGAGAGCCGAGAATCGGCTGCTTAGTTACCCCACAGGGGAGCAGGAGTTTGGCGAGTCCTCAGCTTGGTGAAAGGGCTGGGTGCTGTGCGGGGTCAGATGCTGTGCGGGGTCAGCTGTCTCCACTCTGCTGCTAAGAGCCGGGCAAGCGGACCCTCTCATCATGCCCTGCACCTGAGCCACGCATGTTAGGGGGCGCATCGCATCATAATGGATCACGGGGTTCTTCTGAAAGTGGTCCCACTAAGTGGATTTTTTGTCAGAGTATTGTTCACATTATATATTTTTCCCCCTTGGGAAAACATCCAGTTCCCTTGTATTTTTCTCTCAGAGATGCTCATGACCAGCTTGTGTTATTTTAGCGTCTGTATTTTACTTGAGTGGCCGCATTGATGTGATGCCACACCGGAGAATCAACTCTCTCCAAAAACAGGGAGATGGGTGTCTTCGAGGAGCAGACTTGGTACGTGCTTCCAGATGCACCTTCTTCCTGGCCTAGGCAAATCTTTTCATTAAATTGAAAATTTTAAAAGGAGAACCTGCCGGCTGTGGTGGCGCACGCTTGTAATCCCAGTACTTGGGAGGCCGAGACAGGAGGATCACAGGTTGGCAGTTCGCCTCAGCTACTTAGTGAGGCCCTATGCAACTTAGTGAGACCCTGTTTCAAAATAAAAAAATAAAGGCCGGGCAAGGTGGTGCATGCTTGTAATCCCAGCATTTGGGAGGCTGAGACTGGAGGATCCAGGTTCACGGCCAGCCGCAGCTACCCAGTGAGGCACTCCGCAGCTTAGACTCTGTTTCTAAATAAAGAATGAAAAATGGGACTGGGGGCATAGTTCGGAGGTAGAATGCCCCTGAGTTCAATCCCCAGTACCGCAAAAAATAAATAATAAATAAATATTTAAAAAAATAGGGCAGGGAGTATGCCCCTGGGTTCCATCCCCACTACTGCAATAATAATAATAATAATAATAATAATAATACAAAATAACTGTAGTTAACCTGGTTTTGAAGTGGAGGCTTGAACTAATGCCGGTCGCATTTGGTTTCTACAACTTTCTTGTTTATTTCTTCAAGAGCGGGGAGCAACTGGAAACTTGGTTTCTTACTGTCAGGTTGGTTTGGGGTGGTCAGCTGAGAAGATACCACAGCTTGTCAGTCCAGGGCAGGCACGGGAGCATCCCAGTCTGTTTTGACCTCAGGAGGTTTTATGAGCTGAGGGATAAATTTAAGACATTCTTTTCTTCAAAGAAATGGGAAAGGCTAATTAAGAAGCGCAAAATAAACTTGAATGGTTAACCTTTCATTGATTTCAGACAGTTCTATAAAAGGCTCTTTGAGTCCATTTTTGCTTTATTTATTTATTTGTTTGTTTATTTATTTATTTATTTATTTATTTTGTGGTACTGGGGATTGAACTCCCCAGCCCTATTTTTTATTCTTTATTTTGAAACAGGGTCTCACCAAGTTGTGGAGTGCCTCACTAGGTAACTGAGGCTGGCAGCGAACCCAGATCCTCGGGTCTCAGCCTCCCAAATGCTGGGATTACAAGTGTGCACCACCACGCCCGGCTCCATTTTTGCTTTTATAAACCAAGGGAAACTTTGAGTTTTTCTTACACCATTTAAGAGAGACTTGTGTGCAGTTCTTAAGCTACTGGCTCTTATGATTTGGTTTTCACCTTCATTAAGTGGCCTACACTTAATAAATATTAATTTTAGTATTATTTTTGCTCCTTCACCATCCATACAGGAATTAGAATAAGTTGCTTTAAAAATTATTGCTTTTTGCCGGGCGTGGTGGCGCACGCTTGTAATCCCAGCATTTGGGAGGCTGAGACCGGAGGATCCGGGTTCGCGGCCAGCCTCAGCTACCTAGTGAGGCACTTAGTGAGACTTGGTTTCAAAATAAAGAATAAAAAATAGGGCTGGGGGTATAGCTCGGAGGTAGAACGCCCCTGAGTTCATCCCCAGGACCGCAAAAAAAAAAATTAAAAAATTAAAAAAAAAATAAAAATTATCGCTTTTGGCTGGGTATGATGGCACATGCTTGTAATCCCAGTACTTGAGAGACTGAGACAGGAGGATCACAGGTTTGTGGCCAGCCGCAGCTACTGAGTGAGCCCCTCTGCAACTTAGTGAGACCCTGTTTCAAAGTAAAGAATAAAAAATAGGCTGGACATGATATTGGCACAAAAACTGACACATAGACCAATGGAGCAGAATAGAAGATTCAGAAACAGACCCACGTGCTTACAGTCAACTGATTTTTGACAAAGGAGCCAAAAACATACACTGGAAAAAAGATAGCCTCTTTAACAAATGGTGTTGGCAAAACTAGTTAACCATATGCAGGAAAATGGAAATAAACCCCACTTTCTCACCATGCACAAAAGTCAACTCAAGGTGGATCAGAGACCTGGAAGTGAGGCCAGAGACAGAGACTTTGCAGCCACTTGAAGAGGGCATAGGCCCAACACTTGAACACATAGGCACAGGTCAAAACTTTCTCAACAAGACCCCAAAAGCACAAGCAACTCAAAGGAAGATCAATACATGGGATTGCATTAAACTGAAGAGCTTCTGTGCAGCAAAGGGAACTATCAAGAGCCTCAACAGAGAGCCCACAGAGTGGGAGAAAATTTTTGCCAGCTACTCTTCTGATAGAGGACTAATATCTAGGATATACAGAGAACTCAAGAAAATCACAGCTAAGAAAACAAATAACCCAATCAAAAAATGGGCAAAGGATCTAAATAGACACCTCACAAAAGAAGAAATACAAATGGCCAATAAATGTATGAGGAAATGTTCAACATCATTAGCAATCAGAGAAATGCAAATCAAAACTACTTTGAGATTTCATCTAACTCCAATCAGAATGGCAATCATAAAAAACACGAACAACAACAAATGCTGGCGAGGGTGTGGAGAAGTGGGAACCCTAATACATTGTTGGTGGGGTTGCAAATTAGTGCAACCACTTTGGAAAACAGTATGGAGGATCCTCAGACGAATGGGAATGAACCTACCATATGATCCAGCAATACCACTTCTGGGTATCTACCCAAAAGAATGGAAACCAAACTATCAGACTGATGCATGTGTATCTATGTTTATAGCTGCACAATTTACAATTGCCAAACTATGGAAACAGCCAAGATGTCCATCGACAGATGAATGGATTACAAAACTATGGGATATGTACACAATGGAATTTTACTCAGCCATAAAGAAGAACAAAATCATGTTATTTGCTGGGATATGGATGCAACTGGAAAACATTATCTTAAGTGAGATTAGTCAGTCACAAAGAGTAAGAAAGCATATGTTCCCCCTAATACGTGGATGGTAGGGAGAAGATGGGGCATAAGAGGGACTCCAGATGAAAAAGGAGAAACCCTAGATAAGCAAAGAAGTTGACTTAACTGAAGGGGATGGACGGGATGAGGGGGACACCCTAATGCACATGATGTACTTTCACAAATACATCAAAGTCAATCACTAAACTGAACTTGAGAAGGAGGGAGGGCGAGGGAGTGGGGTGGGAATTGGGGAAGGGGTTAAATGAGAAATGTGTGCATATATGCCTTTATTAGCTTGTACCTAACAAACATACATGATTACAGTGCACCAATTAGTATATATATATGGCTGGAGGTATAACTCAGAGGTAGAATGCCCCTGGGTTCAATCCCCAGTACCAAAAAAAAAAATTCACTTTTGGATTAAGTGACTTTTCCAGGAGCCTTGAGGGGCTTTCTTTGCCAGGCTTTGCTCCTTACATGTTAATTTGTTTTGTAGGAGGTGACATTGGTGTACTCTAAGCCCAGTGACAGCCACTGGAAATAAAGCCAATGCTTGGGGTTATTGACTGCTGGCTCAGCAGGCTCATGGGCACTAGGAGTGATTTCCGTGTATTTAAGTGCTTTAGTTCTAGTGTCAGGACGGCACAGAGGAGACCGAGCATGGTGGTGCACGCTTGTAATCCCAGTACTTGGGAGGCTGAGACTAGAGGATCCGGGTTCGTGGCCAGCCTCAGCTACCTAGTGAGGCCCTCCCCAACTTAGTGAGACCTGGTTTCAAAATAAAGAATAAAAAATAGTACTGGGAGTGTAGCTCGGAGGTAGAATGTCCCTGGGTTCAATCTCCAGTACCACACACACACACACACACACACACACACACACACACACACAAATATATATATATAAAAGAAAGGATGGCACAGAGGGACGCACAGAGGCCTGGGGATTGGGGAGCCGTGGAGGTCATTTGGGGCTCAGTCACGACTTGCAGAGTGTCACTCTGTCCTGCCCTTCCGTTTCTGTCACTGCAGTGTAAGGGGCTGTGTATAGACGTGATTTCCTGCCTTGCTTGTTCTAGATCTTCTCAGAAGTGCGTCTCATCCCCTCTGGTTCTCAGTTGTAAAGTGATTCCTGATGCAGCCAATTTGATACTCAAAATTCAGCAAAGAAAACACCGCAGTCCCAATGTTTTCCATCTTAGCCCAGCACATAGCTTGGAAAGTAGATGCTTTTTACGTTGGCTGCTTTTCCACCTGAGCCCAGCAAAGCAGCATGGCATTGCGGCCCCTCTGGACAGTTCTGAAGGATCTGCTTATAGTGGCAAGGTGGCCGGGAGCCCTGGAGTGTCACTTTACACGGACCCTTCTTTTCTTCCTGAGTCGCTGGCTGGCTAATAGGGGCATCAGTAGCTATAGAAAACAACCATTTTCCACGTTTTAGGGAGACCTGTACTTCTGCCTGCTTTATGGGGCGATTGCCTCTTGATGCCTACCTTGTAACTGTTGTACTCGAGTATTTGAGTAAGGATTATGAATTTTACACTTTTACAGGTGAGACTTGATTGTTTATATAACCCAAGCTTTCATTGCTTTTTGACCAGCCTGTGATAGGTGGATTTGACCCTTTAAACTAAGTGTCTGCCACGTGCTAGTATCTTCCCTTCAAAAGCGCTAGCATCTAGTTTATGTCGTGGGCCATTTCCTAATCTCTCCCCAGAGAGCATCCTAGCAGATTGCTGGTATTTAGGTATTTGTCTCTATAGAAAAGTACAGTCTTGAAGGAGAAATTTGGGGACCCCAAGAACATGATGAACTCCTTAATTCTAATGTAGGGTTTTTTTTTTTTCCCCCTTAGGGTATTGGGGGTTGAACTTAAGTGCATTCTACCTCCAAACTACAACCCCGGTCCTTTTTTATTTCGAAACAGGGTCTCACTAAGTCGCTGAGGCTGGCTTTGAACCTATGATCCTCTTGTCTCAGCCTCCCAAGTACTGGGATTACAGGCGTGTACCACCACACCTGGCTCTAATGTAGGGCTTTATGCTCTGGAAAAGATTCCTACAACTTCAGTCTTGGCAACCATGAAATAGTTTTATAATGAGTTGTTGTTTTTGTTTAAAAGTAAAGAGCTGGGCATGGTAGCATACACTTGTATTCCTAGTACTTGGGAGGCTGAAATAGGAGAATCTCAGGTTTGAGGACATCCTCAGCAACCTAGTGAGACCCTGTTTTAGCAAAATTAAAAGGGCTGGGAGTATATTTCAGAGGTAGAATAGGTAGAATGCCCTTGAGTTCAATCCCTGGTACCACCACCACCAAAAAAAAAGGGGAAACTCAAATTCCCAAAGATAATGTGCAATTATATATGAAATCAGGATAGCAAGAAATTATGTATTAGGTTCTAGCACATGTTGCGACCAGCCTGGGATTATCCCAAACATGAACTTTGGGAGCTGAGTGTTGCTTTTAGTAACTATCTTGGGGGCTTCTGATGAGGATTCCATTTTTTGTTTCTGATGATCGGCAGGTGGGTGGCTTTGGTGTTGCTTTGGGGGCTCTCTGTACCTGGTAATTTTGAATACGCACTTAGTGATCTCAAGGTGGATTGTGATGCTTTCAGAAAGGCTCCTGTTTAAAAACATGTCTTTCGAGCCGGGCGTGGTGGCGCACGCTTGTAATCCCAGCATTCGGGAGGCTGAGACCGGAGGATCCGGGTTCGAGACCAGCCTCAGCTACCTAGTGAGGCACTCCGCAACTTAGTGAGACTCGGTTTCAAAATAAAGAATAAAAAATAGGGCTGGGGGTGTAGCTCGGAGGTAGAATGCCCCTGAGTTCAATCCCCAGTAC
>PVLC010030578.1:0-19407 GCA_004027655.1 Graphiurus murinus | reverse complement strand
TTTTTTTTTTTTTTTTTTTTTTTGCAGTACTGGGGATTGAACTCAGGGGCATTCTACCTCCGAGCTACACCCCCAGCCCTATTTTTTATTCTTTATTTTGAAACCGAGTCTCACTAAGTTGCGGAGAGCCTCACTAGGTAGCTGAGGCTGGCCATGAACTCGGATCCTCCGGTCTCAGCCTCCAAAATGCTGGGATTACAAGCGTGTGCCACCATGCCTGGCTATATTTAAATCTTTGATGCATCTAGAAGTTATTTTAGTATCATAAGGGAGAGAAGGATTCAGCTTCCAAGTGTTTAAAAACCATGTTTCCAAAGCTTTGTGTTTGATAAATTCGTCTTTTGGTATGCCCACCCCTGCCTCCCCCCATTCACTCTTGACTTGAATCTGGTCTGATTTCTAGATGCAGCTGATCTGGCTCCACAGCAGTAGTGACTTCTTTAAGGGGAGGGCCTAGGTGGAGGTTTTTTTGGGGGGGAGTGGTACTCTAGGGATTGAACCCAGGGGTGTTCTACCTCTGAGCTACACCCCCAGCCCTTTTTATTTTTTATTTTAAAACAGTCTCACTAAGTTTCTGAGGGTCTCATTTGCTATTCTAATTTGCTGAGAATGGCCTTGAACCTGTGATCATCCTGTCTCAATCCCATACTGGGATTATAGGTGTGTGCCACCAAGCCTGGATAAATGGATTTAAAATGTTAAACCAGAGCCAGGTGTGGTGGTGCACACCTGTAATCCCATACTTGGGAGGCTGAGACAGGAGGATCATAGGTTTGAGGACAGCCTCAGTAAGTAGTGAGACCCTGTTTAAAATAATAATAATAATAATAATAATAATAATAATAATAATAGTGCTAGGGGTATAGCTCTGAGGTAGAATGCCCCTGAGTTCAATTCCTAGTACCACAAAAAAATAAATTAAAAATAGGGCTGGGGAGCCGGGTGTTGTGGCTCATGCTTGTAGTCCCAGAATTTGGGAGGCTGAGAGAGGAGGATCACAGATTCAAGGCCATTCTCAGCAAATTAGTGAGATCCTCAGAGCCAGGCATGGTGGCAAACGCTTGTAATCCCAGCATTTGGGAGGCTGACACCAGAGGATCGGGGTTCACGGCCAGCCTCAGCTACCTAGTGAGGCACTCTACAACTTAGTGAGACCCTGTTTCAAAATAAAGAATGAAAAATAGGGCTGGGGGTATAGCTCAGAGGTAGAATGCCCCTGAGTTCAACCCCCAGTACCAAAAAAAAAAAAAAAAAGAATCTCAACAGAGAGCCCACAGAGTGGGAGAAAATTTTTGCCTGCTACTCTTCTGATAGAGGTCTAATATCTAGGATATACAGAGAAATGAAGGAACTCACAGCTAAGAAAACAAATAACCCAATCAAAAATTGGGAAAAGGATCTAAATAGACACTTCACAAAAGAAGAAATACAAATGGCCAGTAAATGTATGAGGAAATGTTCAACATCATTAGCAATCAGAGAGATGCAAATCAAAACTACCTTGAGATTTCACTTAACTCCAATCAGAATGGCAATCATCAAAAACACGAACAACAACAAATGCTGGCGAGGGTGTGGAGAAGTGGGAACCCTAATACATTGTTGGTAGGATTGCAAATTAGTGCAACCACTTTGGAAAACAATATGGAGGATCCTCAGACGAATGGGAATGAACCTACCATATGATTCAGAAGCAATATCACTTCTGGGTATCTGCCCAAAAGAATGGAAACCAAACTATCAGACTAGCCCCACAATTCACAATTGCCAAACTATGGAAACAGCCAAGATGTCCATTGACAGATGAATGGATTACAAAACTATGGGATATGTACACAATGGAATTTTACTCAGCCATAAAGAAAAACAAAATCAAGTTATTTGCCGGGAAATGGACGCAACTGGAAAACATGTTAAGTGAGATTAGTCAGTCACAAAGAGTGAAAAAGCCTATGTTCTCCCTAGTATGGTAATGCTAGGGAGAAAATGGTGCATAAGAGAGACTCCAGATGAAAAAGGAGAGACCCTAGATAAACAAAGAAGTTGACTTAACTAAAGGTGATGGATGGGGCGGGGAGGGGGGCACCCTAATGCACATGATGTACTTTCACAAATATATCAAGGTTGCCGGGCGTGGTGGCGCACGCTTGTAATCCCAGCATTCGGGAGGCTGAGACCGGAGGATCCGGGTTCGCGGCCAGCCTCAGCTACCTAGTGAGACACTCCGCAACTTAGTGAGACTCGGTTTCAAAATAAAGAATAAAAAACATGGGGCTGGGGGTGTAGCTCGGAGGTAGAATGCCCCTGAGTTCAATCCCCAGTACCACAAAAACAAAAAAAAAACCCAAATATATCAAGGTCAATCACTAAACTGAACTTGAGAAGGAGGGAGGGTGAGGGAGTGGGGTGGGAACTGGGGAAGGGGTTAAATGAGAAATATGTGCATATATGCCTTTATCAGCTTGTACCTAACAAAGATGTATGATTACAATGCACCAATTAATATAAAAAATGTATGATTACAATGCACCAATAAAAAAATAAAAGAAAAAGAAAAAAATGTTGGGCTCCTCAGCTATTTAGTGAGGCTCTCTGCAACTTAGTGAGATTCTGTTTCAAAATAAAGATTAAAAAATAGGGCTGGGGGTGTAGCTCGGAGGTAGAATGCCCCTGGGTTCAATCCCTAGTAATGCAAAAAATAAAAATAAAAAATAAAAAATTGTTGGGTCTTCCAATGTTTTATTGTCTAAGAACCCATCACTGGCCCATTTCTAGACTTTCAAAGGCTAGATTGGCATGACCTGCTGGTAGTAATTCTGGTTTACTCCAAAAGAAAATTCTGCACATCTATCTGGCTGGAACTTTCTTGGTAACAGCTGTGGTTCCAAAGTGAATGAGATGAAGCTGGACAACTCTGAGGACTCTGGGGCCCACCCGAGTCTGATACCCAAGATCGGCTGACTGTTACTTCCCCACCCTGACTTAACTTCCCTACATTGGGGGGGGGTGCTGGGGATTAAACCCAGGGGCATTCTACCTCCGAGCTACACCCCAGCCCTATTTTTTATTCTTTATTTTGAAACAGGGTCTCACTAAGTTGCGGAGTGCCTCACTAGGTAGCTGAGGCTGGCCGAGAACCCGGATCCGGAGGTCACAGCCTCCCAAATGCTGGGATTACAAGCGTGCGCCACCACGCCCAGCTTGCTGTGGTTGTCTTTGAACCTGCCATCCTCCTGACTCAACCTAAGTACTGGGATTACAGGAGTGCACCACCTTGCTGAATTTAGACTTTATCTTAAGGTGAGATAAGAGCAATAAATATTTAAAGACGGGAGGAGCCCTAATCTGGTTTTAGTTTTAGAAAGATTTAAGGTTTTTGTTGTTGTTTTGCAGTACTGGGGATTGAACTCAGGGGCATTCTACCTCCGAGCTACATCCACAGCCCTATTTTTATTCTTTATTTTGAAACAGGGTCTCACTAAATTGTGGAGTGCCTCACTATGTAGCTGAAGCTGGCCTCGAACCCGGATCCTCCGGTCTCAGCCTCCCGAATGCTGGGATTACAAGCGTGTGTCACCACGCCTAGATTAAGGTGTGTTTTGAAAATGTTAAGAGGGAAGTGAGATAGTCGCGTTTTCCCTGCAGTTGGTATCACTGGTCTTTAAAGGAGCTCCAGGAAGTCTACCTTATAGGCGGGTACCGTGGTGCGGTTTTAAGTGGGACAGCTACAAGATGAGATTTGCATTTATAAAACTGACTCTCCAAGAAAGCTTAAAAGGTGTCAAGTGATGAGCCAGAACACTTGGGATGGAGGTGAGAGTTGGGACCTCCAGGATGTCTTCCTTCCGCTTCCAGTGCCAGCGGTGCTACCAGCCCCTGAAGCTCAGCCAGCCGCTGGGGATGTTCCACTCAGCTCAGGACGATGCCCCAGCTCCAGAAAACACAGAGATCGGTGAGCCACAGCCCGGTGCCTCCAGCAGACCCTTGCCTGACGGTGGCCGGGTGTCCTGGGAGAGCTCCACCTTCACCCTGCTTGGCAAAGTTGCCTCGGTAAGAACTCTGAGCAGCATCCAGAGGGCCGCTGTGGACATTTTTGACATCCTTTCTGGCCAAAAAGAGGTGGACCAGCCCCTCTGTGAGGAGTGCACAAACACCCTCCTAGGGCAGCTGGATGTCCAGCTCACCGCCGCAGAACTGGACAACCAGAAGTACAGCGAACTTCTGGAGACCAGGTTGCGGATGGGCGAGGACGAGAGCGAGGCGCTGCAGGCGGAGCTGCAGGCCCTGGAGCTGGAGGAGAGGAGCCTGGTCCAGGAACTGGACGACTTGGATGAGGAGCAAGCCCGCGCTGCCGCGAGCCTCCAGGCAGCCCAGGCCGAGACCGAGCAGCTGCGGGAGCGGGAGCTGCAGCACCGGAGGGACTTCTGCGCGTTGAAGTGGCAGCAGCTGGAGCTGCTGGACGAGCTGAGCAGCGTGGAGAACCGGCTGCAGCACGCGCAGGCCCAGCTGGTCCGGCTGAGGAGGACCAGCGTCTTCGACTTGACGTTCCAGATCTGGGAAGAGGGGCCCCTGGGCGTCATCAATAACTTCAGACTGGGCCGCCTCCCGGGGGTCCCCGTGGGCTGGGCCGAGATCAACGACGCCTGGGGACAGGTGGCCTTGCTGCTGCTCGCGCTGTCCAACGCGGCGGGGCTGCGGTTTCAGAGGTATCAGCCGGTGGCCTGCGGAAGCCGTTCCTACTTGAAGTCTTTAACTGGGGAGCCGGAGCAGCTGCCGCTTTTCTCCAACGGGAGTGAGAACGTTTTCCTGGACAACAGGTTTGATCTTGCGATGCTGGCCTTCCTGGACTGCCTGCAGCAGTTCGAGGAGGAGGCCGCGAAGGGCGAGGGGGGTCTCCGGCTGCCCTACAGGATCCACGCCCAGCAAGGCCTGCTGGAGGACCCGCAGGCGAGCGGGGAGCCCTGCTCCATCCAGACCCACCTCAACACGGGGGAGCAGTGGACCGAGGCGCTCAGGCGCATGCTCCTCAACCTCAGGTGCAGCCTCTCTTGGGCCTCCTTAAAGTCATCCTGTCGCAGTGGCGCCAGCCTGGAATCCCTGCACTCCAGAGAAGGAGACGGGAAGATCACAGGTTCAAGGCCAGCCTAGGCCACTTAGCGAGGCCCTGCTTCATAATAAAAAGGGCTAGGGGTGTAGTGTGAAATAACAGAACATAAAACGAAAGAGTACATGTTTGATTCCACTGACCGATTGTCAAGCCGTATCTTAATTTTTTATGTGTGTGTGGTACTGGAGATTGAACCCCGGGGCATTCTACCTCCGAGCCACACCCCCAGCCCTATTTTTTATTTTTATCTTTTTTGGTACTGGGGATGGAACCTGGGGGCATTCTACCTCTGAGCTACAGCCCCAGCCCTATTTTTTATTCTTTATTTTGAAACAGGGTCTTACTAAGTTGGGGAGGGCCTCACTAAGCAGCTGAGGCTGGCCGCGAACTCGGATCCTCCAGTCTCAGCTTCCCAAATGCTGGGATTACAAGCGTGCGCCACCACGCCTGGCTTATTCTTTATTTTGAAACAGGGTCTCATTAAGTTGCGGAGGGCTTCACTAAGTAGCTGAGCCTGGCGGGGAACCAGATCCTCTGGTCTCAGCCTCGCAAGTACTGGGATTACAGGCGTGGGCCATTGCCCGACTCCAAGTCTTAATTTAAAATAAACTGTTGTCCACAGCAAATAGTCCTTGCTTCCTTCCGACACCTTCACCTCCACTGAAACAGAAGTGATGGGGAAGTTAATCTGTAAGAAGATAGATAAATAGACTACCCTTGGGTCCAATCCCTTGAAAGAAAAAAAAATTACTCTTAGATAACTGGGGATCTAGTAAAGGATACAAAGAACAGGTTGGTGACAGGAGAGGGAGAGATAAGGGGAAAGGTAGAGTCTTTTCTTCTTTGCAATACTATGGAATTCACCCAGGGTTGCTCTACCACTGAGCTACATCTCTTTTTTTTTTTTTTTAAATTAAAATTGTTGAGCCGGGCATGGTGGTGCACGCTTGTAATTCCAGCATTCGGGAGGCTGAGACCGGAGGATCTGGGTTCGAGGCCAGCCTCAGCTACCTAGTGAGGCACTCCGCAACTTAGTGAGACTCAGTTTCAAAATAAAGAATAAAAAATAGGGCTGAGGGTATAGCTCAGAGGTAGAATGCCCCTGAGTTCAATCCCCACTACCGCAAAAAAAATAAATAAATTTAAATTGTTTTGTACTGAGGATTGAACCCAAGGCTAGTCTATCTGTGAGCTACACCCCTAGCCCTTTTATTTTTTATTTGGAAACAGGATCTCACTAAGTTGTGGAGACTTTGATCTTCCTGTCTCAGCTTCAGCCTCTCAAGTACTGGGATTACAGGTGTGAGTCACCACACCCAGCTTAAAATGGGTAAATCTGAATTGTCTGAAAACAGATTGCCTCAGTCTCTCTGGATGGGGAGCAGCATGTGGTATGAGGAGAGTGGACAGCACACTGACCACAATGAGACTATGCAGCATGGCGCCTGAGGAGGCACAGTGTTGGACAGAAAGTGGCTGGAGCATTACGAGACTTCTGCTTGATACAAATAGTGGCCAGCGGCACTGGACAGTCAGCTAGTTCAGAGTGTTCAGCTGATGAAATGAGGAAGGCAGAAAATAACTTTTTGTGGTTTTTTTGGTACTGGGGATTGAACTCAGGGGCATTCTACCTCTGAGATATACGCCCAGCCCTATTTTTTATTCTTTATTTTGAAACAGGGTCTCACTAAGTTGCAGAGTGCCTCACTAAGTAGCTGAGGTTGGCCACGAACCCAGATCCTCCAGTCTCAACCTCCCAAGTACTGGGATTACAAGGGTGCACCACCATACCTGGCTAAGAAAAGAAACTTTTAAAAGAAAGCACCATCTCCAAACCCTTCAGGTTGTCATGGCAATGGGATGGCCTTGGACAACTAGGTAGGGGCTGGGGGAGTGAGGGCAAGATGGAAGCTAGGCCAAAGAAAGCCAGCTCCTCCCAGGAACAAAGACACAGGGGCCACAGCTGGGAGCTGTAACAAACCAAAGGGAGTGTGGTGTACTTTTTTTTTCTGTTTGTAGTGGGGATTGAACCCAGGGGCATTCTACCTCAGAGGTACCCTCCCCCCCCACCCCCCGCCCTATTTTTTATTTTGAAACTGGATCTTAAACCGGTGTGGTGGTACACGCTTCTAATCCCAGTACTTGGGAAACTGAGACTGGATGATCCGGGTTCACGGCCAGCCTCAGCTACTTAGGCTCTCTGCAACCAAGACCCTGTTTCAAAAATAAAGAATAAAAGATAGGACTGGAGGTGTGGCTCGGAGTTAGAATGCCCCTGGGTTCAATTTCCAGTACTGGATAAAAACAAACAAAAAGTGGGTCTTGCTAAAGTTTTAAGGCTGGCCTTGAACCAGTGATCTTCCCCTTTTAGCCTCCCAACTACTCAGATTACAGGCACAAACTACCATGCCTGGCTTGCTTGGCTTTTGCTTAATGTTTTTTTTGGGTTTTTTTTCAGTACTGGGGATTGAACTCGGGGGCATTCTACCTCTGAGCTATACCCCCAGTCCTATTTTTTATTGTGCCTCACTAGGTAGCTGAAGCTGGCCGAGAACCCGGATCCTCCAGTCTCAGCCTCTCAAATGCTGGAATTACAAGCATGTGCCACCACACCCAGCTGATGTTTTCTTCAGACTATTAAAACACACCTCACTGTCATTAATCCATTCCCCAAACCCTGAGCCCCGTATTGAGGGTGCACGCACCCCACATTATAGGCAATGTGGTCAGCCTGGTGCCTCCAGATCAAGGGTCCAATTAATAAAGCAGTCCGTAGAGATTGCTCTGGACCAAATAGCACAAACTCTTTGGAGCCTTGGACTCTTTGCCAAAGTTCCTTCTCTCCTTTTTTTTTTTTTTTCTTTTTTGGTGCTGGGGATTGAACTCAGGGGTGTTCTACCTCTGAGCTACACCTCCAGCCCTATTTTATTTTTATTTATTTAAATATTTATTTATTTATTTATTTATTTATTTATTTATTTATTTATTTATTTATTTATTTATTGTGTGGTACTGGGGATTGAACTCAGGGGCATTCTACCTCCGAGCTACACCCCCAGCCCTATTTTTTATTCTTTATTTTGAAACAGGGTCTCACTAAGTGGTGGAGTGCCTCACTAGGTAGCTGAGGCTGGCCGCAAACCTGGATCCTCCGGTCACAGCCTCCCAAATGTTGGGATTACAAGCGTGCGCCACCACGCCTGGCTCCTATTTTATTTTTTTATTGAAAACAGGGTCTAAGTTGTGGAGGCCCTCACTAAGTTGATGAGGCTGTCCTCAAATCTGATCCTCCTGTCTCAGCCTCTCAAGGACTGGGATTACAGGTATGCACCACCTCACTTGATTGCCTATTGACATTTAAAAAAATTAAACCGAGTATGGTGGCTCATGCCTATAATCCTAGTACTTGGGAAGCTGAAACAGGAGAATCAGAGATTTGAGGCCAGTCTCAGAAATTTAGTAAGGCCCTCAGCAACTTACCCTGTTTCCAAATAAAAAACAATATAGGGCTCAGAGGTAAAATGCCCCTGGGTTTAATCCCCAGTACCACATATACACACAAATGAATATAATGTAGATGGATAATCATGTATGATTTTTTTTTTTTTTTGTAGTACTAGAGATTGAACCCAGGGGCATTCTACCTCCAAGCTACACCCCCAGCCCTATTTTTTATTCTTTTCGTTTTTGAAACAGAGTCTCACTAATTTGCAGAGAGCCTTACTAAGTAGCTGAGGCTGGCTGTGAACCTTGATCCTCCAGTCTCAGCCTCTCAAGTACTGGGATTACAAGCCTGTGCCACCATGCCCAGCCTCATGTATGATTCTTTAATGAAATTTTGAAAATTACTTAAAAAAAATAAAACACAGTTGGGTGTGGTGGTGAACACTTGTAATCCCAGTACTTGAGAGGCTGAGACAGGAGGATCACAGGTTCCCAGCCAGTCTCAGCCACGTAGTGAGGCCCTCTGCAACTTAGTGAGACCCTGTTTCAAAATAAAGAATAAAAAATAGGGTTGGAGGTGTAGCTTGAAGGTAGAATGCCCCTAGGTTCAATCCCCAGTACTGAAAAATATAAAACATCCTAGCTGGGCTTGGTGGCACATGCTTGTAATTCCAGTACTTGGGAGGCTGAGACAGGAGGATTGCAGGTTCACAGCCACCCTCAGAAACTTAACCCTGTTTCAGAAAAAAAAATTTTTTAAAAAGTCTGGGGGTGTATCCCAGAGGTAGAAGGCCCCTGGGTTCCATCACCAGTACTACAAAAATAAAAATAAAATCTCTTAATAATTGCATTTATAAAAATTGTGTGTGTGGATCCGGGTTCGCGGCCAGCCTCAGCTACCTAGTGAGGCCCTCTGCAACTTAGTGAGACTCGGTTTCAAAATAAAGAAAAAAAAATAGGGCTGGGAGTATAGCTCGGAGGTAGAATGCCCCTAAGTTCAATCCCCAGTACTGCAAAAAAAAAAAAAAAAAAATGTGTGTGTGTGTGTGTGTGTGTGTGTGTGTGTGTGTGTGTGTGTAAACACAGGGGCATTCTACCTCTGAGCTATACCCCCAGCCCTATTTTTTTTTTTTTTAATTTGGAAACAGGGTCTCAATAAGTTGTTGAATGCCTCACTAAATTTCAGAGGCTGGCTTTGAAACTTCAGGCCTGTCTCAGCTTCCCAAGTACTAGGATTACAGGCATGTGCCACCACACCTACCAAAACTGTATATATTTAAGATGTGTGCCATATGATGTTTTTATTTTTATTTTTTTCATATGATGCTTTTATATGGGTACACACAGTTACATGCTTATTATGCTCAAGCCAAATGAACTTATCCATCTCTCCCACTTGTCTCTGTGGTTGACCACCTGAACCTACTCTTGTAGCACATTTCCAGCACTCAGTGCAGTATTGCTGTTTATATACTCACAAAGTACATTAGTTCTCACCTACATGTGATGGCATAAGCCTATAATCCCTGTACTTGGGAGGCTGAGACAGGAGGATTGTAGGTTTGAAGTAGCCTCTGCAATTTAGTGAGACCCTGTTTCAAAATAAAAAATAAAAGCTGACATGGTAGCTCACGCTTATAATCCCAGTACTTAGGAGGCTGAGACTGAAAGATCACAGGTTCACACCAGCCTCAGCTACTTAGAGAGGCCCTTTGCAACTTAGTGAGACCTGTTTCAAAATAAAGAATAAAAAATAGGACTGAGGGTGTAGCTCATAAGTAGAATGCCCTGGGTTCAATCCCCAGTACAAAAATAAATTTTGAAAATTTTGTAAAGTGCAGCTTTGCAACCATATTCATTAAGTTTATATAAACACTCTCTTTGAGGTTTAAACAAATTGGGGTGTGTGTGTGTGTGTGTGTGTGTGTGTGTGTGTGTGTGTGTGTATGTGTGGCACTGGGGATTTAACCCAGGGGCATTCTACCTCCAAGCTACACTCCCATCCCTATTTTTATGTTTATTTGGAAACAGGGTCTCCCTAGGTTGATGTGAGACTCACTACTTGCTGAGGCTGTCCTCCTGTCTCAGCCTCCCAAGTACTGGGATTACAGGCATGGGACACCACACTTAGCTTCTGACAGTTTTTTTTTTTTTTTTTTTGTGGTACTGGGAATTGAACCCAGAGGCATTCTACCTCCGAGCTATATCCCCAGCCCTATATTTTTATTCTTTATTTTGAAACAGGGTCTAAGTTGCAGAGTGCCTCACTCAGTAGCTGAGGCTGGCCACTAACCCGGATCCTCCGGTCTCAGCCTTCCAAATGCTGAGATTACAAGCATGTGCTGCCATGCCCGGCTCCGACTGTTTTTTTTTTTTTAAATGTGAAAAAAAATATAAAAATTGTCCTTAGAGTTATTTCTAAACAGAACTCATGTTAATCTTAATGCAAAAGAAATGTAAATGATGATTAGTAATTTTGTATGTGTGGCAATTTCCTGTAATCTTCGAATTAGGTTGGGATCAGTGCTGCAGCCACAGGTGCCCTCATGGCTTTTCTGGGGTAGATGGGGACGAGTTAAGATTTGAGCCACTGAGGGCCCAGACCAGGCCAGGTGTTCTCTGTGGCTCTGACCTCAGTGACCCAGCCAATTAGCAGGAAGCGATGGGCATATCGAAGGATGTTCAAGGCTGGTTTGGGGGCAGTTTTTTTCCTTATACTAAGGGTTTCACTAGGTTGCTGAGGCTGGCCTTGAACCTATGGTCTTCTTTCTACAGCCTCGAAGTACTGGGATTGCAAGCATGCACCAACACACCTGGCTATTCTTTGATCTTTTAAGATCTCAGGGTTTTTTTCTCTTTAAAATGGGGACAAACAGCTGGGTGTGGTGGCACATGCTTGTAATCCTAGCATTCGGGAGGTTGAGACTGGAGGATCCGGGTTCTCAGCCAGCCTCAGCTGCTTAGTGAGGCCCTCCGCAACTTAGCGAGATCCTGTTTCAAAATAAAGAATAAAAAATAGGGCTGGGGTATAGCCTTGGAGGTAGAATGGCCCTGGGTTCCATCCCCAGTATTGCAAATAAATAAATAAATACATAAATGAATAAATAAATAAAATGGGGATAAACCAGGTGTGGTGGCGCATGCCTGTAATCCCAGTACTTGGGAGGCTGAGACAGGAGGATCCGGGTTCACGGCCAGCTTCAGCTACTTAGTGAGGCCCTTGGCAACTTGTTTCAAAAAAAGAAAAAAATTGGGGCTGGAGGTGGAATTGGAGGAAGAATGCCCCTGGGTTCCATCCCCAGTACTGCAAATATATATATATATAATAAAATGGGGATAAAGAGTCAGGCATGGTAGTACATGTCTGTAATCCCAGAACTTGGGAGGCTGAGACAGGAGGATCGCAGGTTCCAGGACATCCACAGTAGGCAGTGAGACTCTTATCAACCTAGCCAAACCCTGTTTCTAAATAAAAAATAAAATCGGGCTGTGGGTGTAGCTCAAAGGTAGAATGTCTCTGGGTTCAATTCCTAGTACCACACACACACAAAAAAAGAGGACTAATAATATTAATAAATAATTCATTTATAAGGCCATTATGGATTGTAAATAAATATTTTTCATTAAAATGGAAAGAACAGCCTGGTGTGGCGGCACGTGCCTATATCCCAGTACTTGGGATTAGAGCTGAGGTAAGCTACGGGTCAGGCAGAGACCTCCTCGCCCAACCTGTGGCCACCCCTGTCTCTTGTGGTAGGTGGAGTCCCTGCATCAGTGGAAGGTGGGAGTGACTAGTAATGAATTCTTTTTACAGCCATAATCCCCCCACCCCACCTCAAGATGATCCCAAAGATTCTATTGCACAGCTGTCCTGGGGTAAGACAGCTGTTCTGTTCTGGAGGAGCCTGAGGAGGGGTGCTGGCTGAAGGGGAGCTGCCTCATCTTCTGTGTTTTGTTGGCTCACTGCTGATGAGGGCTGGGGAGCCCCTGAGGAGGAAAGGTCACGGGTGGGGACTCTTGTCTACTACAGGAGCTCACACCCAGAATGTGGCTGGGGCTCCTCTGATGTCAAGGAATGTGAAGGCTTTGATGGGGGGGTAGAGATGGCAGTGACAAAGGAGGCCCGGCTAGGCTTAGGATGTAGAGTGGTTTTAGAACTCAAGGGCTTGGGGTGGTGGATGAGACCAGTCATCTAATGATAGACTGACATGCTGGGATGGGAAAATTCTTTAAAAAAAAAAAAGAAATATGCTGCTGGGGACTGAACCTGTTGTGGGATAACCTGGTCCCACTCGTGGGTCCTTAGCTTCCGTGAAAAAAAGAATTTTAACACGTGCCATTTAGGAACAAAGAGTAGAAATTTATTTAGGAAAAATAAGGAAAGGGGGAGAAAAACGGGTGAGCAGGCATCTTCCTGGCCAGACGTGTTTCCTAGTTCCAAAGAGGCCAAGGTGTGCTATAAGTCCGTCTTTTATAGGCTTTCAAGAGGTGGGCGCAGAAGAAGTCTGGACCTCCTCCTCCTTCCAGGTATTGGTGGACGACAGGCAGGCTGTCCAAAGTGGGCCCTCCTCTTCCTCAGGTTAAGATGGGTGTTTCAAGAGTGTCGGTGGGGGCTGGGATTCAGGGGATTAAAAAGGTGTGGCCCACTTAGACTTTTCTAAGATTGAGCACACCCTATAGGGTGGGGTCAGCTAGAACTCTTCAGATTTTAAAACTATCTTTCCCTCCCCCCCCCCAATGTCTCCTTTCTGCCTAAATTTTATTCCTTCTGTCCTACATCAAACCCAGGGGGATCCTGTCTCCAAACTATACCTCCAAGCCCTTTCATTTTTTTTGAAACAGGATCCTACTAAGTTGCTAAGGGACTCACTAAGTTCCTGAGATTGCCCTTGAACCTGTCATCCTCCTGTCTCAGTCCCCCAAGTACTGAGATTACAAATGTGTACCACTATGCTCAGAGAGAAATTTTCTTTCTTTCTTTTTTTTTGTTTTTTTCTTCAGTATTGGGGATGGAACCCATGACCTCACACATGCTAGGGACACACTTTGTCACTGAGCTACACCCCCAGTCCTGAGGTTGGTCAGCAGTTAGTCAAATGTAGGCAGAGAGGAGGAAGGTCCATGGGAAAGTACATTCCAAAGTCATCCATAAATCAGACTTGAGCTGAAAAAAACAAAAAAGCCAAGAACCAAGTGTAGAAGGCCATCTAAGTTGGAGTTCAGGAAAAAAAAAAGTTAGTGCTGGGCATGGTGGCACACATTTGTAATCCCTGTACTTGGGAGGCTGGGACAGGAGGATCGCAGGTTCATGGCCAGCCTCAGCCCTCTGCAACTTAGTGAGACCTTGTTTCAAAATAAAGAATAAAAAATAGGTCTGGGACCCAGGTGTGGTGGCGCATGGGTTAGTGGCCAGCCTCAACTACCTAGTGAGGCCCTCCGCAACTTAGTGAGACCCTGTTTCAAAATAAAGAATAAAAAATAGGGCTGGGAATGTAGTTCGGAGGTAGAATGCCCCAGAGTTCAATCCCCAGTACCATAAAAAAAAAAAATAGGGCTGGGGGTGTAGCTAGGAGAAGAATGCCCCTGGGTTCAATCCCTAGTACTGAAGAAAAAAAAAGTTACAAAAGCAAATATGTTACAGTTATAACAGCCTGTGGACTCTTAAAAACTGACAGGAGGCTTGGTTGCAGCAAATTTTATTACAAAGTCAGTAGGAAATAGAAAAGGAAGAGAAGAAAAGCAGCGTGCCTGGTAGGCACACTGGAGAGCAGGAAAGTGGAACTCTCCTGCCCCTCAGACCCTGGCCCGTAAGTAAAGTTTTCCCATTGGTGTGTTCTTATTGTTGTGGGACAATACTGTGTCTCTCGTGGGTACTTGGCCTCCGTGATAAAAAGAATTTCAACATGTGCCAGTCAGGAACAAAAGGCAAGAATTTATTTAAGAAAATAAGGGACTCAGGGGAGAAAACAGGTGAGCAGAGATCTTCCGGGCCAAGCAAGCAAGAGAGCTCTTTGCATCCTTTTCAGTCCTTATATAGAACCTCCAAGAAGGGGTGGGCACAGAAGTCTGGACCTCCTCTTCCTCAGGTTTCAAAGATGGGTGGTCTCTGGCTTAGGTCTGACCTTTGTCCTCTGGGACCTCAGGAGTCGCAGGTGGGGCAGGGATCCAGGGGATTAAGGGTGTGGGCCCACTGAGACTTCTGCCTCAGACCTGACACACCCAATAGGGTGGAGTTAGATTATGAACTCTCCAGATTTTAAAACTATATTTTTCCTTTCCTTCCCAATGTCTCCTTTCTGCCTAAATTTTATTTCTTCTATTCTATCTCATCATTATCAGCATTCCCAAGACATGGCCTAGCAACTCATTTTAGGCAGGTGGTGGTATGTTGTCCTTGGTCAGTGTATTCCTTAAGTGTATCTTTTTCTACCTCTGCAGTTTTTGTGAGTGTGTGTGGTGCTGGGGATTGAACCCAGAGGCATTCTACCTCCAAGCTACACCCCCAACCCAATATTATGTCTTATTTGGAAACAGGTGTTGAAAACAGGGTGTTTGGAAACTGGGTTGCTGAGAGCCTTGCTAAGTTACCAAAGCTGGTTTTGAACCTGTGATTCTCCTGTCTCAGCCTCCCAAGTACTAGGATTACAAGTGTGTGCCACCATGCCTGGCTTCCTTTTTTTTAAAATTTTTTATTTCTTGCCTGAGTGCTGTGTAGCACTAACCAGCTTTTATATTTTTATTGGAAACCAATACCAGGGCCAAGGCTGGGTGCGGTGGTGCACGCTTGTAATCCCAGCATTTGGGAGGCTGAGACCAGAGAATTGGGTTCTCAGCCAGCCTCAGCTACCTAGTGAGGCATTCCACAACTTAGTGAGACCCTGTTTCAAAATAAAGAATAAAAAATAGGGCTGGGGGTGTAGCTTAGAGGTAGAATGCCCCTGGGTTCCATCCCTAGTACTGCAAAAAAAAAAAAAAAAAAATACCAGGGCCATTTCCCAGTACCAGCACAGGACTCAGGTATGACTTCAAGGGCTGAGAGCACATACAAACCCTGACAGGGCCAGTGCTGGCTCTCGCTTGAGGTGCCCCCTCTTGTTGAGGGCTTTCTGCCTCTGCTTACTTCTGCTTCATTAGCTACTTCTCAGTAAAAATTTAAAAATCTTCCTGGGAATGCTGCATCTGCTGTAGCGATCTCAACCTGGCCTTCAGAGGAGGCGCTGCACACTTGTGAGACACACCACTGGGATTGACCATGACTGCCCCAACCTACCTTCACATGGAAGGTTCCCCTGGTGGGGAGGAAGTTGGAAGGCTCTTAAATAACTCAGGAGAGCAAAATAACAGCCCTCGTTCACTGTGCAGTCTCGAAGAAATGGGTTGCAATAGCTGCGCAGCTCCCAGCTTGACTTTTCTACACTGTGGACTTACCTGTGACCTCTATGGACTGCCTATTTTGGGGTTTTTTTGTTTTGTTTTGTTTTGTTTTGCAGTACTGGGGATTGAAATCAGAGGCATTCTACCTCCAAGCTATACCCCCAGCCCTATTTTTTATTCTTTATTTTGAAACTGAGTCTCCAGCCGGGCGTGGTGGCACACGCTTGTAATCCCAGCATTTGGGAGGCTGAGACTGTAGGATCTGGGTTCGCGGCCAGCCTCAGCTACCTAGTGAGGCACTCCACAACTTAACGAGACCCTGTTTCAAAATAAAGAATAAAAAAATAGGGCTGGGGGTGTAGCTCGGAGGTAGAATGCCCTGAGTTCAATCCCCAGTACCACAAAAAAAAAAGAAAGAAAGAAACCGAGTCTCGTTAAGTTGCAAAGTGCCTCACTAGCTGGCTGAGGCTGGCCTCGAACCCGGATCCTCTGATCTCAGCCTCCCAAATGCTGAGATTACAAGCGTGTGCCACCACGCTTAGCTGGACTCACTGTTTTCTCACTGAATATAAGTGTGGGGTGACCCATTTCGCCTCTTCTGCTTTGAAATGAGATGTATTTTCTTCGTGTGCCTTTCACTCGCCTCAAGGGAGGAGAGTGTGGGGGATGCCTTCCCTGTGCCTTCCAACTTTGTTTTATGCAGAAGTACTTGCCCTTTGAAGACGCCCCTGTGCAGGGGTACTGTAGGGCCTGAGATGGCTGAAAAGCCCCTTACTCAGGTCTTGGGAGCGACGCAACCCCAATCAGTCACAAAGCCAGCTTCTTGATGCAATAGGCAAGAGGTTTATTGATAAGCCAGGATGCTGGGACCCAGTTTATCTAACTCATGCAAGAGCAGAGAACTGAGTGCTGAGCCAGGGGAGAAGCCGGGTTTTTATGGGGTAGAGCCACTAACAGTACTTATATATGTGCTAATTTTAGATTGTTAGTTATACAATATATGAGATCACCAGTTACACAACAACATGTAAGATCAGAGGATGGTACAGAGGATGGCACAGAAGTTCACTTAAGGGTCATTAATACATCATGTCTCTCAGATTCTGGGCAAATACAGGTACATTTACTGGAACTGATAAGGAATGGAATTTTAGGGGGGTGAGTTGCGCACTTTTTCGAGAACAGCTTAACCGGGAGTTGACTCAGTGTTATCTTGTAAGACAACATTTAGGGAGGGTCTGGATTCTTTTACCCTTAGTTCTGGTTTATAGATTTTTAACTCCTTACAGTACCCGTACGTGGAAAGGGTGCAGCTGCCTCCTGGACCTCACACTAGGCTTCAGACAGTGTTTGGAAGAAAGGCACTTCCTAACTAGTTTGAGAGCCAGGGCTGTGGGAGAAAATTCTTAAGACATCTTAGCAGCTCTAGGCTACTTTAAATTTATTTTCCGAGGGTTATCCCCTCCCCCTGTTTAAAATAAAGTAATTCTAAGAGCATTTTTTCATAGCACTGTAGCATCTAAAACATCACACACACACACACACACACACACACACACACACACACACACACGAAAGAAAAAAAATCTGTCTTCTCTTGGATTTCTCCCACCCCCGCAACAAAACAACCAAAAACCAGAAAAATGCCCTGGTGTTCACAGTATGCAAGCGTACCTGCCCCGGCCTGCACGCAGGGCCACCTACCTGAGGGTGCTCAGGAAGTGGGACACGTCTGCTCCTACAGGACTAACTTGGTTTTGTCCAGCAAGGACGGGGGCTGCTCTCTGGGGCAGTCCTGCACAGGTGATAACCTGTAAAAGTTTCCACCCTTCAGAAGAGGCTCACAGCTCTCTGCCTCCAGGAACTTGGAACAGAGGCTGAGGTCCGTGGGTGGCCTCTCATTTTTTTCTTTTTGGTGCTAGAGATTGAACCCAAAGGCATTCTACTGCTGAGCTATACCCTCAGCCCTTTTCAATTTTTTTTTTTTCTTGAATTTTGAAATAGGGTCTTGCTAAGTTGCCGAGGCTGGCCTTGAATCCTCCTCTCTCAGCCTCCCAATTACTGGGGGCCTCTTTTTTAAGGGACAGGATCCTGGTGGTTAAGGAAACACAGAAGTCTTACTGGGATCTTGTTTGGGAACTTTGCTGCCCAGATTCTAGCAACTTCCTGTCGTCTGGTTGCTATACAAGTACAAAAGAGTAAGTAGACAGTAAGAGTTCCAGCACCCAGGAACTGTGCCTAGGCTCTTCCTCTGCTTGAAAGGTCTGTGGCTGGGGATTATCCCGGAAAGCTGTATTTTACCCAACAGCTGTGTTCCTCTTTTTCTTTAAAAAGAAAAAGGAGAGCCGGGCGTGGTGGTGCAAGCTTGTAATCCCAGCTTCTGGGAGGCTGAGACAGGAGGATCTGGGTTCACGGCCAGTCTCAGCTACCTAGTGAGGCCTTCCTCTGCAACTTAGTGAGACCCTGTTTCAAAATAAAGAATAAAAAATACGGCTGGGGGTATAGCTCAGAGGTAGAATGCCCCTGAGTTCAATCCCCAGTACCGCAAAAAAAAAAAAAAAAAAAAAAGAAAAAGGAAATCCCAGAACCTAGAATCCTAGGAATCCTAGAAGTGGACCTACTTCACTCCTCCAGCTGCCTCCAAACTGCCTGCAGAGCCCACAGGAGTCCCTTTTCTAGGACAGGGTGACATCAGGCCTCTCCCCCCCTCACTTCCCCTCCCTCCCCCGGCTGCAGGAGGTCAGTTCTGAGAATGGAAATGGAATGCTCACCTGCTCCCTGGCCAGAGAAAGGCCTGTTCATGACCTTTTTTTTTGTGGTATTGGGGTTGAACTCAGGGGCATTCTACCTCTGAGCTATACCCCCAGCCCTATTTTGTATTCTTTATTTTGAAACAGGGTCTCACTAAGTTGTGGAGTGCCTCACTAGGTAGCTGAGGCTGGCCTCAAACCTGGATCCTCTGGTCTCGGCCTCCCAAATGCTGGGATTACAAGCGCACACCACCATGCCCGGCTCATGACCAGTTATGAATTTGTCTTTGTTAAAGAAATTAGGATTTAGCCGGGCGTGGTGGCACACGCTTGTAATCCCAGCATTCGGGAGGCTGAGACCGGAGGATCCGGGTTCGCGGCCAGCCTCAGCTACCTAGTGAGGCACTCCGCAACTCAGTGAGACTCGGTTTCAAAATAAAGAATAAAAAATGGGGCTGGGGGTATAGCTCGGAGGTAGAATGCCCCTGAGTTCAATCCCCAGTACCGCCAAAAAAAAAAAGAAATTAGGATTTAGCCGGGCGTGGTGGCGCACGCTTGTAATCCCAGCATTCGGGAGGCTGAGACCAGAGGATCCGGGTTCGCGGCCAGCCTCAGCTACCTAGTGAGGCACTCCGCAACTTAGTGAGACTCGGTTTCAAAATAAAGAATAAAAAATAGGGCTGGGGGTATAGCTCAGAGGTAGAATGCCCCTGAGTTCAATCCCCAGTACCG